>JANVCL010000003.1:31622359-31646224 GCA_026546855.1 Erythroxylum incrassatum | reverse complement strand
TATCAATGGTAATGGTAATCATTCATTTATCTTAACCAACCATCATAATTATAATGATTATATCCATTCTCATTCCTCCTTATATTCTCATTACTTCTTATGAACGAAGCGTCCCTGAGTTTAAAACAAATATGGAGGAAGAAGACATTGCTTGATCTGATGTCGGCACCATCTATGGTAGCTTGATTGCCTACGGACTTCAGACGGTGGCTATGGTACTTAATCAACGAATGCTCAGATAAATCTCACATGTGAGGATACCATGTTAATTGTATATAATAAATTTCACACAATGTTAGTCATCAATATTTGCTCTCAACTCTGACAAAGCAATCAATATTTGTTCATTATAGATCACTTGCAAGAACGAAAATCTGAAAAGGGGATTGGAATCTCTTCGGATTTATGAGAATGTGACAAATATATAATTAGTCATCAATATAGCTAAGATTAGTCATCAATATAAAATATAAAATGCTTCCAAATAAAACAGAACCAGTATTTTTCAACAGGAAAAAACAGAACCCAACAAAGAGGATATGATTACATTTCAACCAGTGTTCCTCAATATCCCAGTGCACATCTTAATATCCTACTTCTTCCTTTGACTTTCGGAAGTAGCATGCAACAGCAACCTGGGCAGCTACAGCAGTGGCAAGTGCTACGCAATAGGCATGCTTGCTCTGCTCATTCTCAGCTTTATTCAAATTTGCACCTTTTATTGGAGAGTTGGCGGCGAACACCAAATGAAGTCGTTTCTTCATAAAAGGAAGCAACCCCATTCTCATTTTCTTTTTCTGAGAGTTTCCTGCTTGATTTGATTTTGATTTCTAGTGGAACAAAGCAAAAGTAATTATAATCGAGTGATCCGTTAAATAAGCAAAGGAAGCTCAAAACCCTGTCACGTAGAAAGGGAAACAGATGCTTAATCTTTGAAAGAAAGATTTGCAGGAACCAGCGATAGCGACTATTGTTTGTTTGCTTTCCTTCACAGATCACACCTTTGGAACTCTTACATCTAGATATGTAAAACTAAACAGCTTTTATACTTAATCACAAGAACGTAACACGATCAAGTAAAATGAAAAGCTTCTACTCCAGAAGAATCAAATTAAATAATTCTTTCAACTAGCAGTTTTTGTCAGAATCAGAACAGAAAAATATGCATAACTCACCTGGTGGAAGCATTGAAGTATTCAACTTGGACACTTCTGCAGTTGGAAAGTCAAATTCAACCTTATCTTTTTGAACATACAGAGGAATAATCCCGCACCGTTTGATTCCTCTGCCAAACTTAAAAAAAGCTACATCCTCTTCAATGTTACCTTGTCTACGCACCCACTCGTAAAATCTTATACTCATGAAGACTATCATATGCTCTTTACCTTTTAGGAGGAACAATGCTTCAGAATCTGCAGAGGAGAAGTGGTAATTGTCTCCAAAATAGCAATCATATGTAAGTCCTTGTTTTGATCCATCATAATAGTCAAAGCAAACACAGAAAGCAAATCCCAGAAAAAGATCATTCAGCCATTGAGAAGGAAGAGAGATTTGAATGGAATCACCCATGCTTCGATGCTTGACCCACTCTGGTATTCTATTTCCTGGATATATCATTTTAAAAGATTCCTGACAACACAAATTAATGATTATACAGATCTAAATCAAGAAAGACAGAGAAAGACAGAGAGTTACATACCAATGGTTTCTGCATTTGATTTGTAGTAAAAGTAGTCAGATGATTCCTCAACAGTGTGTTTGTGACTGCCTGACATTCATGTTCATCCAACTTTATGGGATCCCGTAAATGGAAACTTCTCCAATGCTCTTGTGATTCAAGGGTTACTTGTTTAAGGGCACATATATGTTTAAGTGATCTAAAATCATTAGCATCTAATAAAGAGACACTCGATGAAATTTCTGGCAAGGATTGAAGCCTTGGGTAGTCGCTTATATAAAGTACTTCCAGTAGAGGAAGTTGTTTGATGGCTGCAAAGATTCTCTCAAAATTATTTCCACTCAATTCTAGACCTTCTACAGAAACAAGAAATGTCAAATCCTTAGGCAATTCCCTTAAATTGTAGTTGGAAAGAGTTAAGTAACGTAAAGAAGAGATGAGGCCCAAAGACAGAGGCACTGCATGGTGTACATTCGTAGCTAAACAGAAGAGACTTTTCAGATTGCCAATAGACGACGGCAACTTCTCTATGGCTGTCCCAGTTAAGATATGAAGCTCCAAATTATTCATGGGCTCCAAGATTTCAGGAAGCTCCTTAATACGCAAGCACGCAAACAGATTAAGTTCTTTCAAAGATGTCAACTTGTTAAAAAAGTTGCTTGGAAGGCTTTCAAGCATTCTACAATGCATCATCTCTAATTTCTTTAATTTGCTGAGGAGTTCAACTGATGATGAAGGTACCTGTTTTATAGCAGTCCAAGTTAAGTTTAACTCCTTTATGTTGCTTGAAATTTCTGGGAATTTATTCAAATTTGAGCAGCGTCTGAGGTCAAGAATTTCAAGAACTTCTAGAAATCCACTTCTACTATTTGGAAGATCAGTTATGCTTTTGTTGTTTGCCAAATTGAGGGACGTTAACTTGCCCATTTGACTTCTATAACTGTGAGGGAAAGCTTTAACCAAACTGCAAAAACCATGAACAATCATTCTGAATTTTCCATATGTCAATTGAGATGCCATTGAATATTCCTGTAGTGGACAAAAATAACAAAAGGATTAATTAAACCTAATCTAATATAACTTTCACCTTTTATAAAAAGAAAGAAAAATGAATTAAACTGTTAAATACCTTAGCTCCTTTCCGTAATTCTTTGATCTTGCTGTCAGATAACCCAAGCACCACAAGATTTTCCGGTTGGAAATTGGGTGGAAAAGATTTCAATGGGTACTTATCCCATCGAAAATACCGTAACTTATTCGGAAAATAATCAAGGCCTTGGGTGAGATGTAAATTACTTTTTTCTTTAGAGTTGTTATAAAAATTGAGAAACCTAAGGTTAGGCATCTTCGTAAATACTTTTGGATTTAAATCTATCTCTTTTATCTTAGACAAATCCAAAGTTACACATTCCACAGCATCAAGTTCCTGAAAAAGAACACCCAAATACATATATCATTTATTGTGGAAATAATAACTTTGGTATATATATTTTAGACTAAATATAATTACATTGATACACAAGGTAACAATCTTAAAAGAGCATTTGGAAAATAAAAAAGCTACCTTACCTTACTCTCCACAAATGTTTCATAAACATCCTCAGGATCCCATAATCTACTCCGATGTTTTGGATGCTTAGATTCTTGACGAATAATTTCTTTCCCCAATTCTTGTAACAAATCGTGCATTATTAATATTTCTCCAAAAATAGTCACAAGAAATTTGTCAACAAGAACACTAATTATAATATCTGCATCTAACCCACAACTTTTGAGCACTGCCTTCACAACATCTACTTTGTCACATTTGAAGAAGCATGCAATGTCAAGAAAGACATCCTTCTCCACTCTATTTAAGCCATTGTAACTAATTTGTAGTACATGTTGAATATCCTTGTTTAGAACCTTTGACAATTGATTCAATGTACTTCTCCATTCATTTTCCTTTTTCCTAATCAGGGCAGAACCCAAAACCTTCAAAGCCAAAGGATTGCCTTGCGCATAATTGACCATTGAAGTTGATAAGGACAAGTAGTTATTTCTTGGATTTTTGTGTTTGAAAACAATCTTACTAAAAAGTTGGAGGGCCTCATCATTATTTAATGGTTTAACTTCATATATATAATTAATCTTTCCTTTAAATACTTGCTTATCTCTACTAGTGATTAAAATCACACTTCCCGAACCAAACCAACATGGATCTCCAATTAAAGACTCTAACTGTAGTGGATCATTCACATCGTCAAGAACAATTAACATCTTCTTGCGACCAAGTCTTTTTATTAAAAATGGTCCAGGACCAGCACTGAATGTATACTTTTTGGGATCTTTTTCACCTAATGCTTTTGAAATGAGCTCTTCCTGTAACTTCTCAGTGCCACCAACTTCTGCATTTTGACTCACGTTACGTACAAAGCAACAACCTTGAAATTGATGAGACATATTATGATATATGACTTCAGCCGTAGTAGTTTTACCAACACCGCCCATCCCCCAAATTCCTAAAATACGAATCTCCAATGGGTTTATAGTGAATAGTTCTTTTATTTCCTCAATGCGCGAGTCCATTCTAAGTAAATGCTCAAAATCATCACATGTCACTGATTGATTCAGTTTTCCTAAAATGTCTTCAACGATTTTGTTAATGAGTACATGATCATTCCTGTGTATTATGAAACACAATTTAAACCAATGAAAAATAACCCTTTACTGGTATTGACCATACAAATTAAAACATACCTGAATTCCTTAGAATCAAACCCACATAGATTGGTAGCTGTGATCAAGGCATCCCTCCACCTTGGGATCTTGTGTACATTATTGGGATTTTGCTCATGTTTTACAAAAGCTGCTGTAACATCATAGGACTGTTTCCTAATATGGGATGCATCTACCTGGTAAAAGACAGGTATGACAATTTGTCCATGGATTCGATGACATTCAACGATCTCTACAAGCTCATCAAGACACCAAGTGGAAGATGCATAGTCTTTTGAGAACACAAGGACAGCAACAGCCGAATCTTGGATCGCTCGGAGAAGGGACTGACCAATTGCTTCTCCTCGTTTGAGTTCCTCATTGTCAAAGAAGGTTAGGAGATCCTTTTGGCACAAAGTAGCATAGAGATGACTAGTGAAATTGCAACGAGTGTCTTCACCCCTGAAGTTTAAGAAGACGTCATACTTCAATGGGTGAGATTCCAAAGAAGAAGAAGAAGAGGAAGAAGCCATTATTTTTCAACGATAGTTTACATGTCTCCCCAGGTCTTGACTAATACATGTCTCCCCAGGTCTTGACTAACTTCCTAATAAGATAAGATATTTTTGTTGGAATGAATCATGAATGTCCACTGCATTCTTTTCCACCTAATTCCAGCCACAGAATCTTGCGGTGCTTAGATTACCCAACAGCAAAACGTGTGGGGTCATTCCCCTGTACGCCCAAGAAGATTCAAACATTTGACTTTCCTTCTCCAATGTCCATATCGAAGACCCGAGAAGTTGAATGAAATGAAGAGTTACATTGCTTCAAGTTCAATTTGCAATTTCAGTGTGCTGTTGTCACTGGAACAGAGGAGACTTCACGTTGAATGTAGAAATAATTTGGACCATTAACAACTTCTCGTTTTTGTTTGGCTGCCAACATATAGTTCTAAATAAAACTCAATTATTCGCAAGTAAATTAACAACGTGCCTTCTTGTTTAAGTGTATGATGTTGCAAAAACTATGGTACTCCATCTCCTCTATGTTCACTTTGAGTATCTACGAGCTTTTATGAGATTTTACTTTTTTTTTCTATAATTATTTGGACGCTGATATAGTTGATTGTGTGAGACTTGGAATTCGAAGTTGGTTAGGGTGTGCAGGAGAGTATTATGGAATGTCTTCCATAGGTATTACAAGTTTCTTGTCTAGATAGCATGCAAGTAGTGTACTACTATACTGACAACATACAACGCTTTGCTAATTCAGGCTATTTGGTAAGAAAGTTGAAGGCGCTGAAAAGTAATGGAGATGAAGATGACAACAAAAAAATGTAATGTTGGACAAGATTTAAAAAATAAATAAAATTGCCTGACATCAAAAAATGGGTTCTTGATCTGAAAGTTTCATGTCTCAGCCTTCCTTGTGTGCAACCATGTTTAGTCGATGTTCATGTTACAGCATGTGATAGCGTGGATCAGTTGCAAAGCGTATTTGATATTTTTCTATGTTTTGATCAATATCTGTTCAGTTTTAAGCGTTTTTTTTAATCCCCTTCAAACTGCTTAATTATCAGCTTTCCAGTAAAACATGTTTTAAAAAATACTCATTTGTCCTTAACCTATCCTTGTAAAGTACCTTCCAGCTGCTTTTATCGATGCAGTAATGGTGAATCCTGAATTGAGCCAAACTAATTCACTGACATTCCAAATTGACGTAACTTATGGACGGCAACTAGTTTGTATTCCTTTTCCTTCTCATTGGTTTAATCAACTTTTTCTGGGATTTGCTTTCTATCTGTGCCATGATTAGGTGGAGTATGATGATGAACGAATTTGCAATCTTAGATATGATTTCTATTTTGGAGAGAGTCACCATTTCTCCTCCTTATATACAATATATGGTGTACTTCACAGAGCAGATAAAGAACATATGTTAAGTCTTCATCAGATATGATTACATGGTTACGTGGATGGTACCTTGAAAGAGGATGAAGCCTTTTTAAAGTTCGATAGGGTGTAGTTTTGCAAAAAATCTGTTTTGCTGCAATTGCTTTGAACTGTCTCCAGTAGTTGCTTAATACAAAGCAACTGTGTTAACAACTGTTAATCTTTTCATAATCTTTTATCCCCACATAATGGAAAGTTTTGAGATTGTAAGACCTGATTTTGCTCACGTTTAACAAAAGCATCTGCGACATGATGAGACTGTTTCCTTAAATGGGATTGATTACCTTGCAAACGACAGGTATGACACTCTGTCCGTGGGTTTCATGACATTCAATGATCTTTGCAAGCTCATCAAGACACTACGTGGAAGATGCATAGTCTTTTAAGAAAATGAGTACAGCAACAGTGGAATCTTGGATTGCTTTCAAAAGGGACTGAGCAATTTCTTCTCTTTTGAGTACATCGTTGTCAAAGAACGTTACGAGATCCATTTGGCTCAAAGCAGCATAGATGACTGATGAAATTGCAACGAGTGTCTTCACCCCTGAAGTTCAAGAAGACGTTGTGCTTCCAAGGTTGGGAGGCCAAAGAATAAGAAGAAGAAGATGAAGCCATTATTGTTCTTGAACCAAGAGAGTAAAGAGTAACCATAGCAAAACTTCTATCCATTATTTAACACAAGAATGCATTTGACTTCCATCATCTGAATAAAGTTTTCTTTTTCTTGTTGGCTTTGAAGCTTCCATGAGCTTGCCGCCGTAAAACCTACATACCAACTTTAGTTTATATGGATTCAAAACATGCATAAGAAGTAAATAATTGTATGAAGGATTAGAACAACTGATATCTATATGGTTTTATTAGTAGATAAAGAATGATTCTAAACTTTAAAGCTGAAATCGTCACGCAAATTCCCTTAAATTACAGTTGTGAAGGGTTAATAGAAATACCTTCCAACATACAACAAAGCCAACGAATGGTAACAATCTAGAAAATACTTGAGCCCTTTGAGATTGGCAATAGTCAATGGCAACTTCTCTACGCCTGTCCGTAAGAGCCCCCACCCTATCCATCACCTCAGGAAGAGCCTTCAAGCTGTATTTGAAGAGATGTTCATGGAAAATAGGTAATTAGGTATTGATCTCCAGAATTTGGGGGAAATCACAATCAAATGAATATGAGATTTCGCAGACTGAAATTAAAATTTGAAAAGAAAGAAGAATACCAGGAGTTGACGGGAGGCAGACAAATAATGAAGAGACCAAAATGGTCTGACAATCAACCAGTATCGTCTTGGCTCTGCAACTGAACAGAGTCTTCTTTCTCCGTCTCCTTCTTTCGTCGAACGGATATGTTTGACGGATTGACCGACCCTATTACCCGACTTGATCGGACTCGATCCGACTTGATCCAAGTCCATTTGACTCGACCCCTATTTAATTAGGCCCAAATATCGCACACTAATCAGCCCAATGTTCAAAAGGGTCCGATCCAATTTGTTTCTGTCCCTATTTCTCTCGGATAGATTAAAAATTCAGTCAGACTCGTCTATATTTGATTCGGCCCGACCCATACAAACTTAACTTGCCCCAAGTCGACTTCACTCGACCCTATCCGACCCTTATTAATCAGGTCGGGTCACGACGGTGACGACCGTACCGCGGAACGGAGTTTTTTGGGATGGCATATTTGCGAATTCATGACTCCACTTGCGATCGTCGGAGGTGCTGTTCTTCTGGTCAGGTCATGGAAATTCATTGAATTACGCCTCAGTCAAGTAAATTTCAATCTCCTTTATTTTTCTTCGTGAACAGTGAAATGCAGCGTAGCTTGATCAACCGCGTTAAGATGAAGAACTTCAACAGATTCCATAGGTACACTTCTACTATTTGGAAGATTGATTTATACTTTTGTTGTTTGCCAACCCAGGGACGCTCCCGATTGACTGTAGGAGAGGTAAGTTACAATTTTGTTTTGTTTGATTGCCTTAAAATCATTCAGAAATGTCTAAACAGAAGCAGAGAATTGCAATTGCTGAGTGTTGAGTGGTACCGAAGAATGCACTTGTATTGTTATTGGGTGAATCTAACTTCTCTGACATTAAGTTGAGTAGGCTTGACAATACATTGAGTCAGGTCGGGTCAAAACTGTTCTGACTCGACCCTCATCTGAACGACTTAAGTTCAAAATTATATATTTTGATCTTTAATTTCTTATAATTATAAGTCAATACGATATCATTTAGGTTATAAAACTCGATCGTTGGATTTTTCAAATTAATATCCGAATTTGACTCATTAAGTAAAGGTTACATAGTTGACATTTGAGTGTAGAAAGAAAGGGAGATGATAGAAAACCATTAATCTACACAGAATTAGGTGCAGAATCACAAATTCATTCTAAATTTTCCCATTGGTCTTATTCAATACATTCAAGAATCAAGCTGTGCTTAATAAATCGAAGTTCAAAATATTTTTAAAATTATTCTCACCTAACATTTGGTTTCTTTCTAGCTCTATAGACCCAAGTGAAGATGTTTGAGATCAAGATCAGGATCTCCTATATCACTTACTTCCACAAAATCATAAAACCACTTGTATTCTTCTGTCTTTAAACTGCTAAACTTGCCTTGTGGGAGACAATCTTATTTAATCTCTGCAAGCAAGTTTCATCTGAGGATGATGATGATGATGATGATGAAGATGCTAGGATTAATGGCTCGTTTGCAACAATCGAGCTTAGGCATTTTGCTACCAGAATTTCTGGTTTGGAAATCCTTCCTATTTTATCAGTTTTAAATGTCTTAAGTTCTGTAATCTTCCCAATTTGTATTGAATAATTGGCTGTACTCTCCAGATGATAGGTCTTAGGATCAATCTGTACATCAGAGTGAAAAAATCTCATCCATAAAGACAATTTAGAAAAGTTTTGATTTTATATCTCTGAGAACAATTTGATCATTGAGACTTGAAAAGTTCAAAACTTCAGATTCTTTCTGAAAAGTTCAATATTTACAATGATAAAAAGTTGCTCCAATGAAGGGCATAATTTGATAAATGAGACTAAAGCATCAATGTCAAGTCTTTCATCTGGATCATCAATCCACCACACTTCTTTCAGGTTATACAATTGGAATTTCACATGGAAGGTGGATAGAGATGGACTGATGAGCGCCTGCAATAAGAATTATTAGGAGTTGAATGTTACAATAGTCCAAACCAAAATAGGATATTTACTATATGGCAGAGGAGTTCTTCCTAGAGCAATACCTTGAAGGTCCATTTACACAGTAAGAACTGCAGCATTCTTTATAGTCAACAGGCAGCATCAATGTTCTTGACCTAGAGTAAGCTATTTTGGCTAGATCCTTCTCTGCAATCGAGCATAGCATCTGCCAGGTTAAAGTGATTTTTGGGCCAAAACAAAGGCATTATCCCCCAATAACGGAAAGTTTTGAGCTTGTAAGACCTGGTGTGGATAAATTTCAGTTCAGGACAGTCAAGAACTGATAAATTTACAAGCTTTTTCTCCGAACCAACACTTAAGGTCTGCAGACCATCGCAGGCTGTGATTTTCAGGGTTTCAAGACACTGGATATTCGATAGCAGAATAGTAAGAATCTCACTTGTAAGATGACTGACAGATGCTAGATGCAGACTTTTAACAAAGAAAGTGGACATAGATGGTTGGTTGGCAATATTTTGGTGATCAAACTGTAATTGAAAGCCAAAAGGTACGGGAAATTCCTGATTTTCAGTGGAGAAATAAATATGGAGTTTGTTGTTAGGACCACCAACAGCTAGGACCTGATCTTCGTTCTCAAAATGGAACTCAAACTTGTGAGTGTTTTTTGACGGATTCTGCTCATGAAATTGTTCAAGAAGCTAGAGATTGCAGTGGCAATACCCTCTTTTTTGCCATGTTTAACTAATGACTTCTCCCATAGAAGTCTCCATCTTTTTGAGAGGAAAGGTAGGTTGAATAGCAGATTCAAAAGGGAGTAGAGAAATGATTTTCTGAAACATTTCATCTGGTAGACTACCATTGAAATCTTCCAGTTTACTGAATAACTAGCTTCCTGTGTCAAGTTCACAAATGAAATTAGTCCTGTTGAAGTTCCAGGCTAGATCAGATTCACTGATCAATACTTATTCTACCGTTTTGGGACAGCCATAATTGAGAATGCTTCTTTTGGTTTGATTTCCTTTTCTCAAAGCCTTGGGACTTCTGATTCCTACCTCTTCTGTTGACACCAACTCAGACATACCAGAATTGCAGGCATGAAGCAGAGTTTCTGATTCAACTCTAGAAGCTTTAAGCACCTAATATATTCACCATTTAAGGAGCTTTGACTTGGTTACTTTTTGACTTCTCATTCTGATTCATCAACAATGGTTTTGCATTTGATTTATTGTAAAAGCAGTTAAATGATTTCTCAACAGTGTATTTGCCACCTCCTGGAATTTATCTTCAGCCAACTTCAAACAATCTTTCAGCAACAAATTAGCCAATGATGTAAATTACGACTGGCGTTGTGGCTCCTGGCTTGAAATCATTCACAAATAAGTAGAAGCAGAGAATTTGCAATTGTAAGAGTAGAATTGACAATAGACCTAGTCCCAATGGATTAGAGGCCGGCTGCTCGAACTCAACCCGACCCTTCTCCAAACGAGTCAAGTTCGACCAGAAATTATGTGTTTGGTATTTAATTTTTCACTTACAAATTAATACAATGTCGTTTAGATGGTAACACTTGGTCCAAGACTATTTGAAATCTGTTTAACCCAATCTTGACTCGTGATAAAGCCAACTTGTTAGCTTAAGAAAAAAAGAGACACGAGGAACATAACAGAAGAACATCACATACTAATGTACATAGAATCAATCACGAGTTCCACATATTATTCAACATACTCAAGGATCAATCTATGTTTATTAAGTCAAAGTTCAAAGTATTTTTAAAATTATGCTCACCTAACATTTGGTTTGTTTTGTCTGCTAACATTGTTCTGACTTGCCTTGTGGGAGAATCTTCCCAACAACACGCTTAAATTTTTTAGTGATAGGATGTTACTAAACAATGTTTATAATAGGCCAAAAGCTATACAAGTAACAGTAGATGGCCCATGACAATTTAATCGAGGAGACGTCCTTCCTGAAAAGGTTAAATTTGTTTATCCCATAAGGATTGCGTTGCATCAACTTGCATATATTAATTGTAAGGAAAGAGAATAAATATGTTGTATAATGTAAAGTGATTGATTACGTTCGCAACCCAAAGTTTAGTAACATGGCTATCCCTCATCTGTGTTTAATTAATGAATACATTGGAAGAGGTAACATGCTGGCCATATTAGTAGACCAATAATTAATATAACCTAAGATTCCTACGTCTTCATAAACATAAAAACCAATCAATTACCATTGCGACGACTACATCTTCAAAAAGAGGGCATATTAGTACTAGCTTCCACCCTCTTCCTTCAACAATGGCTTCTTCTTCTTCTTCTTCTTCTTTGGCCTCTCAGCCATTGAAGTACGATGTCTTCTTGAACTTCAGAGGTGAAGACACTCGTCGTGGTTTCACCAGCCATCTCTATGCTACTTTGCGCCGAAAGGCTCTCCAAACCTTCTTTGATGACGATGATCTCAAAAGAGGAGAAGAAATTGCTCAGTCACTTCCCCGAGCAATCCAAGATTCCACTGTTGCTATCCTTGTTTTCTCAAAAGACTATGCTTCTTCCACATGGTGTCTTGATGAGCTTGCAGAGATCATGGAGTGTCACCGTTCCCATGGACAGATTGTCATACCTGTCTTTTATGCGGTAAATCCATCCCATTTAAGGAAACAGTCCAATGATGTTGCTGCAGCTTTTGTTAAACACAAGCAAAATCTAATGCACGCACACAAGATTCCACGATGGAAGGATGCCTTGACCAAAGCTGCCAGTCTATCTGGGTTTGATTCTACGAATTTCGGGTATGTTTTAGGTTGTATAGTAATTCCAAGTAAAGGGGTCGTTTGCTTTTCATTCATTTAAATTGTGTTTTATAATTTACAGGAATGATGATTTGCTTATTAACAAAATCGTTGAAGTCATTTTAGAAAAACTGAACCAATCCATGCCATGTGATGATTTTGAGCACTTAGTTGGAATGCACTCGCGTATTAAGGAAATAAAAACGGTATTTACTATTGACCCATTCAAGGCTCGTATTTTAGGAATTTGGGGGATGGGCGGTATTGGTAAAACTACCACCGCCGAAGTCATATATCAAATGATGTCTCGTCAATTTCAAGATTGTTGCTTTCTAGATAATGTGAGACAACGAGCAGAAGCAAGTGGCATCAACAAATTACGGGAAGAACTTATTTTAAAAGTATTGGGTGAGAAAGATCCAATAAACTATAGATTCAATGCAAGTTTTGATCTATTTCTTAAAAAAAGACTTGGTCGTAAGAAGGTCTTAATTGTTCTCGACGATGTCAATAATCCACGACAAATAGAGTCTTTGATTGGAGATCCATGTTGGTTCGGTTCAGAAAGCATGATTCTTATTATTGGCAGAGATAAGCAAGTATTTAAAGGGAGGGCTGATTTTATATACGAAGTTAAACTATTAAATGATGTTGAAGCCCTCCAACTTTTTAATAAAAGTGCCTTCAAGCAAAATTATCCAAGAGATGATTATGCGTCTATGTCAAAATTGATTGTGAAATATGCACAAGGCAATCCTTTGGCTTTGAAAGTTTTAGGTTCTGCCCTAAATGGGAAAAATAAGGAGGAGTGGAAAAGTGCATTGACTCAATTATCAAAAGTTCAAAATAAGGATATCCAACAAGTGCTACAAATAAGTTACAATGGCTTAACTAGAGTGGAAAAGGAGGTCTTTCTTGACATAGCATGTTTTTTCAAACATGCGCGACAAATATATGTTAACGAAGATATTTTGAAGAAAGTATACAAAAGCAGTGGGTTCGGCATCGACATTACGTTAAGTGTTCTTGCAGACAAGTGCCTTGTTACTTCAAAATATTCATTGAACATGCATGATTTGTTACAAGAAATGGGAAAGGAAATCGTTCGACAAGAAGCGAAGTATTCATACCAACGTAGTAGATTATGGGATCCTCAAGATATTTATGAAGTATTTGCGGGAAATAAGGTACGATATTTAAAAAATATTATCTACTATTAATAGTCTTTTATAATTCCTGATTTATTGAGAAAAATTATTTATTATCATAATAACTTATTTATATATATTTCGGGTGTCTTTTGTTAGGAGGCTGAAGCTGTGCAAACCATCACTTTGGACTTATCTAAGATAAAAGAGATGAATTTAAATCCACAAGTGCTTATGAAGATGCCTAACCTTAGATTTCTCAATTTTTATGGAAAAAGTAATCTATATCTTTCTCAAGGTCTTCATTATCTTCCTAATACTTTACAGTACCTTAGGTGGGATAAGTGTCCATTAGAATCTTTGCCACCTAATTCTCAACCAAAGAATCTTGTGGTACTTGAATTACCAAACAGCAACATCAAACAATTATGGAACAGAGTCAAGGTACGAAAATTTTATACTATTAAGCAACTTATAAATTTACTATATTAAAAATTGTAATTAATACTAGATTGGATTATTAATCCTTTTGTTATTTTTGTTATTTGCAGGAAGATTCTTTGTTATCTCAAGTTAAATATGGGATTGTTAATACTTTTCGGAGATTAACGTCCCTATATTTAGTAGGGAACAAAAGCATAACTCATCTTCCCAATGATAGAAGTGGATTTTTAGAAGCTCTTGAAGTTCTTGATCTTAACGGTTGTTCAAATTTGATTACATTTCCAGAAATTTCAAGAAACATAAAGGAGTTGCATTTAAATGAGACTGCTATAAAGCATGTACCTTCATCATCAGTTGAACTCCTAAGCAAATTAGAGTACTTATGGATGCGCAATTGTAGAGATCTTGAAAGCCTTCCAAGCAACTTTTTTCGCGAGTTAACATCTCTCTGTGATCTTTATCTGGGTGGATGCTCACGCTTTAAGGTGCTTCCTGAAATCTTGGAGCCTGCGAGTAAGATGAATTATCTTGACCTAAGGGGGACAGCTATCGAGAAGCTGCCATCATTTATTGGCAATTTCAACGGGATGTGGAATATAAATATGACTGAATGCTCGAAGCTTGCTTTCTACCCAAGAAGTCCTAAAATTTTTCTTTCAGAAGACGGTGACTTGGCAGGAGAATTAATCCTTTCTAACTGTAATTTGAGGGAATTGCCTGAGGACTTGAGCTTTCCATCTTTTATAACAACTCTAGATTTGATGGGAAATGATTTTGAGAGAATCCCTGCTACCTTGAAACAACTTTCACGACTAAAACTTCTTTATATAGCGAACTGCAAAAGGCTTTTATCGTTACCGGATCTCCCATCAAATGTCTCTACAATTTTGGCCGAAAATTGTTGGGCACTAAAAGAAATAGGGACCCTTAAACAACTATCTCTTGACTCGCCAATGACAAACTACAACTTTGATTTATGGAATTGCTTGAAGTTGGATGAAGATGAATGCCAGGAAGTAGTAAATGCACTCTTGAGGAATTATACAAGAAGTCAAATGCTGGAATCATTGGTAAGTAATTTTTTGTCTTTTTCTCTTTCTTTATTTGGGTCTGTATAACCATTATCTTGAATAGAAATTTTTGCTATTCAGGCACAATTTCATATGATCTATTCAGGAAGTAGAATACCAGAGCGGGTGAAGTATCAAAACATGGGTGATTCCATTCAAATCCACCTTCCTTCTCATTGGTTTAATCATCTTTTTCGAGGATTTGCTTTCTATGCGTGCCTTTATGGGCAACGGTCAGTTTGGGCGTTTGGATATGATTGCTATTTTGGAGACGATTACCATTTTTATACTGAATCCTATTCGTCTTACGTTAGAGGTTCAGATAAAGAGCATATGCTAGTCTCCATTGGTAGAGATTTTTGTGAATGGGTACGTAGGCACGGTGACTTTGAAGAGGGTGTAGCCTTTTTTAAGTTCATAATAAGCTCTTATGAGTTCGGGTCAGTTGGAATAAAGAAGTGTGGGGTTATGCCACTATATGCCCAAAAAGACGAGGATGAATTCTGTGGAATATTTGACTTTCCAAATTTAGGAGCGTCTAAGTTGAAAAGATCAGCCACAGGTGCGAGGTCATTCTACTGTATGCCTGAAAAGAGGTTGAAGATAGAAGAAGTTGAATGAAATTAATTCAAGTTCAATGCTTCAATTAGGTGAGCCATACATGTTTCTCTCTTCTGAGTTTCAATAAAAGCTGTCTATAAGAGAAATTATTAAATCTGATTTGGTTGGAGTAGGAGTTTTATTTTCTTATGTATTGTTACATTCTTGTGATAGAGTTTAATAAAAACTACTTCGTGTTGCAGGTCAAGGGACATAAAATTTTTAAAGTTAAAAGAGATTACTTCAAAGGTATGAATTTTATTTCAGCTCAATTTGATCCAAGATAAAACAGTGCTAAAAATAAATATAAAAACAGATAATAATGATTCACGTGTATTAACTATAAATTTATCACTAAAATAAAATGTAAAATCTTTAAATATGTTGTAAATATATAATTATTTCTTTAAATTTAATAATATATTATTTATTATTACTGTTATTATTCATAAGTTTAAATATAAAATTTTTTCTTTAAATTTAATATATAAAAATAACTCGGCTGATCTAATTTTAACTCAAATTAATTACAGAAAATTAGAGAACAACGTTATTTTTTAATTTTTAAAAAATAACAAAATCAGGCCAACATACCTGACTTGATCCTACTCCTACCCATTACCATCCTTATTGGCTTCTTGTCGCATATCAGTGTCCTCTTTAGAGGTCATCCAACTCAGATAACAAGAAACATTCGGCGAAACTAGTTCTTGCATATATTGCTTTTACAAGGGATTAGGGATTAAAAAACTTTGAACACGCATCGCACAATATTCAAGAGATGTTTTTCTTATAGGAAGCATCAACATTTTCAATATATCCAAGAACCAACCTATGCTTGCCAAGTCATTGATTTGATAGTGGGCTCTCAAATTTGAGCTTGATTTTGGGCGGCTACTGTTTCTCTGGGCTGATTTGATAGTTTGTATGGTTTCTCAGATCATAAGAATGGTCAGAAAGTCTTGGATGACGATGATTGTTTCAAAAGAAATCATATCATTGATGAGATACTGATTCATACTGCTGAAGAAAAACCAAAGATGGAAGAGTTGAGATGTACTTTAAATATAGCAGATAAGTCTGCTCTGGGCAAGAGGCTAAATCAGATGGTGGTTACCGATCTCCTGAATACTACAAACATGTTATAGAACAAATAGTCGGTCAGGTTAGTTGACATCCGAATGAGTTAGAATTACATTAAACTGTTATAATGAGATGATGCGATGTCTCTGTATTTGACTAAAAGTGGAATTTTGTAATCTGTATCCACATTCTTTCAGCTGAAGTCTCACCGACAAATGTATGAGGGTTACGTTCTAATGTATTTCGGTAAGTATTTGAAGAAAACGAACAAGTTTGTTGCTGCTCCCAGTTTTTCTTTGTTTCCCTGTAAAAGCTTTCTGAACTTTCATGCTTACTCTGTTTATTCTGTGTTTGGTATTAGGACTTAGGAGTGGTAAATAGGTGATCTGTCATGTCCCATTGCAAGCTGTTGAGACTTTGTATGAGCAACTTCTACTCTTTCAATGCTTCCTTTTCCTTTTACTGATTTTCTCTATGTTTCTCTGTTATCATTTGCTAATTGGAACACATAAAAGTTAGGTTCTTGAGTCTAACTTTTAAATTTATGTAAGCTTTCATATTTGGAAGCATTTTACATTGATGAATAATGCACCTTGCCACCCCAACTTTGCAGTATGTTATAAAGATATTTGTTATAACATCAGTCAAGGATACATTTTACATTGAGATCTTGCCACACTTTCAAAGTCCGAACGAGGTAATGTTATGACAATGATTTTCAGTTGGTGAGCTATATCTCTTCTGGATTCTTAGTTGGTGAGCTACATTTCCAGCTGCCTGTTATTGACCCGCCTTAGATCATGGAAGGCTTGTTCTTGTGTTCGTGGCTTGTCCCTTTTTTTTTATAATCATTTTTGGATTCTAGGTCTCTCTCTTAATATCATCATCTTCTGTGAAGAACAATACCTGTTGTTAGCTTCCTTTTTTTTTCTTAGTTGAATATATAGCAGCAGGTAAGGCCCTTTCTTGAATCTCTATCTTTTAGTTTCAACCATAAAGTTTGATAACTTTTTTATGTTTTTCGTCTAAAACTTGCGTCCTCGCAAGTTTTTTGGTTCAATCGAATTGGTATAGGCTTGTAGGTGATATACAAATTCCTGTCTTGGTGTATTGGTAAATTTCACGAGGTTGGGCTTCTAGCAATCCGCATTATCTGAAAGAGAACCTTAAGTAATTGCCTAATATTTGTATCTGTAGGTGTATATTTCGACAATCTTGATCTTAGTGATATTGGTGTAGCTTGTAATACTAAACCATTTGTTCATATCTTGGAAGGTAAATGGTCCATCAAGGGAAATGAAGTGTGTTTACATCTACAACAGAGAGAAAAATGAAGAACAAACGATTACAAAATCTGTTTCTGTACACTCAACCACCTCAACATCAATGTCAATGTCAACTGATTGTGATTTCCAGAGATTAGGTCAAAGTTCAATTCCCAGAATATCTCTGATTTCAGCACAGAATCATCCTCAAAGAATTCATTTCCATTGTTCCCTTAAAGGCAAAGTAATCTCAGAGAGTTCACATTTTCAGAGTTGAAGACAGCCACAAAGAATTTTTCAACCGTGCCCTTATGATCAGAGAAGGTGGCTTTGGTGCTGTATACAGGGGAGTTATCCGAAGTCAGGATGATCAAAGCAAGAAGATGGATATCGCCGTTAAGCAACTGAGTCGAAGAGGACCGCAGGCAAGCTTTATTGCATTCTTTTGATCATTGTACTCATCTGATGCATCTTGAACTATGCAAGTTCTAACACGTTTACTAAATCTGCACAAGGAATTGGCTTGAAGTAAAGCTTTCATTTACCATTTCAACCATCTGATATGTTCTGTTTACTCACAGGGGCACAAGGAATGGGTGACTGAAGTGATTGTTTTAGGAGTTGTTGAACATCCAAATCTTATGAAATTAATGGGATACTGTGCTGAGGATGATGAAAGAGGAATCCAGAGCCTTCTAGTATACGAGTATATGCAGAATAAAAGTGTGCAGGATCACTTGTTTAATCGGCTCCGGTCACCTCTACCTTGGACCACAAGAAAGAGAATTGCCCAAGATGCTGCTCGAGGCTTAGCATACCTGCATGAAGGAATGGATTTTCAGGTATCTCTAATTGGATATATGCAGAGAATTAAGAATTAAACTTCGTGATTTACATTATAAATGCAACATAGGATGCACTAATTTCATGGGATTGTAAGATATTATAGTCCTTGATCCTAAACACGGTAGTAATAAACATGAGGAATATCAAAGCTGTATCTATGTCTTCTCATCTACTGGTATTTAAAAATATGTTCAGAAGTTGGTCTGTTACCTCTTAACGTATTGACCTTGATCTACTTATTTTTCTGCCCTTCCTCTCTCCTTTAGGTTTGTTGCAGTCCCGAACTTTGATAATGGAAAGTTCATTCAATAATTGTCTTACCTTTTTCTACTATTTGTGATTTAAACCATGCAGATTATCTTCAGAGACTTCAAATCTTCCAACATACTTTTGGATGATAAATGGAATGCAAAATTGTCAGACTTTGGTCTGGCTAGGTTGGGACCTTCAGATGGACTAAGTCATGTTTCAACTGCGGTATATTCCTAAATCTAAATGCTCTGTACCATTTTAAATCATGTATGTAGTGGTACGTAATGAGATCAATTTTGAACTCATTGATGAACTGGCTTATGTGCTTCTCAAACAGGTAGTTGGGACTATCGGATATGCTGCTCCAGAATACTTACAAACTGGTCACCTCACGTCTAAAAGTGATGTGTGGGCATATGGGGTTTTTCTATACGAGCTTATCACTGGCAGGCGTCCGTTGGATCGAAACCGCCCTAAGAATGAACAAAAGCTCTTGGAGTGGGTTAGACCACACCTGACTGATGCGAATAAGTTCAGTTTGATTTTGGACCCTAGACTTGAGGGAAACTATAATTTGAAGTCTGCACAAAAACTTGCTGCTATAGCTAATCGATGCCTGGCACGACAGTCTAAAGCACGCCCCAAAATGAGTGAAGTTCTGGAGATGGTAAATAAAATCATGAATGCAACAGAAAATGGAAACCCTGCACTCCCTATGAAAGATTCAGATTCCAAAGATGCTCCTGGCATATCTAAAAGGGAATACTTCAAGAGAATCTTTATGCATCCATTAGTGGGAGAGAACATATGCTTGTCTTGGAGAACATGGAGGCTAAATGTAATTAGGACATACTGAACTGGAACTCCTGTTTGAACGAAATTACTCAAGGAGGAAATCTTTATGTACAAACTAATCTGTGTCCTCAGGAGCACAACTGTACATGTGTTATGAAACTGATTATTTCTTAAACAGGTCCTTCTTTACCATGCGAGTTTTGAACATATGCTGCAGCATTATACTTCAAATTTCTCAACCACAGCATGCACAAAAAGTTCTCATGAGTGGAAGACTTTTTTCAATCTGGCAAAGCAATTACATCAGATTCTTACCTTGAGCATGTTGCTGTCTAGATATGCATAGAGAGTTGCACTACTCTTCTCTGGACCTGAATTCTCCGCTGATCTAATAACGAAAACCTGATATATTCTAGGCCTTCCGATACATATACTATAGTGTCCTAATGTTAACAAGAACCTACCGTAACAACGAATCAACACATCACTAAGATAAATGAATCCAAATTGAATATCTAGGCGATACATACGATGCTATAGTCATCGGATCAATTCGAATTAAGTTTGGTTCCAACTTAATAAATTAGTTAAAATTTTAGAATATTTTTAAAAAATTGATCTAATACATAGCTAATGTTATATGATTAAGAATGACATTTGGTCATGTCAAGTTCAAAACCTCTTTATTCCAAAGTCAATCCAAAAACCCAGGTCATGTCAGACTGGCTTATCCTCAAATTCCTTTTATGGTGGTCAAAGGTATAGGAGGGCAGATCAGATTCTATTAGGACTCTCTGTTCTTAGACTTCTCTAGTTCTCTGTTTTTCTTCCCTTCTGCTGTCCTCTGCTTTCCTTTCTAGAAGTCTTCTATGATCAATTAACACCTTCAGTTAAATCAATTGACACCGTCATTCTTCTCCCTTTACTCGCACCATTGCCTTAAAAATGCCAGAATATTTTAGGACATTAACATACCTGGAACATTGATGTTGGTGTATTACAAAAGGGTTAAATTTATCAAATGACATATTATAAATGTATTTGTTGAATTTTAAAAATTATTAATAATCTTTTTTTGATAATTCAGAATTATTAATAATCTTTTATTTTTATCATATTCTTTTCTCGACTATGTAAATAAAGTATTAGGGGGCAGCTGTAACCGAGTGGATCAAGATAGTAAATTGTGAATTTATCATGCACTAGTTCAATTCCCACCATTCGACATAAGAAAACAAAACCAACTCTAACTTCCTTTGAAAACTTTGATTATAGAGCTTGAACTAACGTTAAGATTTATAACGAGAGGCGATAATTGAAGAACATATATTATAACATTAAAATTATAGAAAAATTATTAATAAATTTTAAAATTAATAATATAACATTTATAGTATATTATACTATGTCATCCGACACAACACAATAATTTTTTAATATTATATTTATTTACATTTCGCTCTATTAAATCATTTAATTATATTAAAAACCTTATGTTTAACCAAACGTATCCTAAAGTTCATTCCAATCTGTATTTTTCCTAATGTGTCGGAAAGGAAAAGATTAATATATACATAAATCTTTTATTATTGTATATCAATATGGATTTGGATAATATTTGTGATGAGAATCACGTTTACTCCAACCTCAACTCAGAAACATCAAACAATAGCAAAAATTTGAAGAATCGAAGACAAGACTAAAGATGAGCATATGTTTGTGTCTGAAACATCGAAGAAGAAAAAGACAAGGTGAAGCTCTCGGTTCTTTCTTCACTGTCAGAAAACAAAAACAAAGACTAATACATGTCCACGTGAGCAAAAAGGCAAGAAGCTGGAGCACTGTCGTTTCATTAACACAACAGCACTAACCCACGTGACACAAGCCTCATCTGCCAAGCTTCAAAGCATTGTCGTATCATGAATTAATCAAATTCAGGAGGCAAACAATGCAGTTGTCATCAACTCACAACACAGAGAATGGACTCATTAGAAAGCACGTGGAAGGCACATGAGGGAGGGAAGCCTTCATCTTCTTCACCTTTATCAAGTATAAAAGCAATTCAGAAGCTTCAGACACATAATGACATACACAAGAAATTCAGTCTTCAATTGTTCATTGTATTCACTAATTGAGAGAGTGAAAAACATTGAAAAGAAAAATTCAGAGAGTGCTAGAGTACTATTTTGGGTACTGGTGAGCTTGAGGGATTCTTGTTGCAGGTGTTTCACAGAACACTCAATCTCTGTACTTGTTCTTCATTTTTCTTCTTCATCAGTGAAATCTCTCCACCACTATCAAGTAAGAACCTTGGATGTACACTTACTTTCTACAATTTCCATTTTTGCAAGATTAACAAATATTTGTCAAGTTTTTGTTTAAAGAATAACATATTAGTAGTATTAAATCCCAACAATATCAAATAAGATAATTATTGACTTGATTGTCATAACTTTGATTTTCAAACTATAGACAGAACTTAAAACCCCAAAGTTTAAACATGATTCTCAATTTTATAAGAAAAGTAAGAAAAATGAAAGTGTATTCACCTATTTAGTAAATAATTACTAAATTTCAATTCACCACAACTTAAAAACAAAGACTAATTAAAAGAAAAAGCACACAAAATTTTATAAATATTATTAGATTAAATTTAGTGTTTAATTTTTAAATGCTATCATATTAACATTACTACACGACACATTTGTCCCAGTCCAACGTACATTTAAGAGTAAATTGTCATGAGTGATGTGGCCAAAAAGTCGCCATTTACTTGGATAAGAGCAAGATGCGTAACTCTACTCACTATAACCAACTAAAACAATCATATTAATATTGAAATTAAATGTTTAATTCACTTATTTTACACAAATTATAATAATCACTTTTTATATTCATTTAGGAGAGTGAGAAGCTAATCCGATGGAAGCCAGGCAAGAAGGAATTGAAGATAAAAGGATCATTGGGTGACAACGAGACTAAGATGCAATTGAAGGATCGGAAGCATCCAATTCGCTCTCCGTGACGGAATTGAAGATAAAAGGATCATTGGGTGACAGCGAGACTAAGATGCAATTGAAGGATCGGAAGCATCCAATTCGCTCTCCGTGACGGGCACCTATCGCTTTCGCGTACTCACACGCAAAGTGTTCGAAGAAAGTCGCCTGATAAAAGAATAAAATGAAACATCCTCTCCGCTCTGTAAATACTGAAATACCCATGTCTACCTTCTCAACTAATAACTATCTCCTCCAACTTCTCATAATCCTTGTGCTTACCCTTTGATCCCTGAGAATGGCTGATGCTATTATTTCTGCTGCGGTGGAGAACCTGAAAAATAAGAGAAATTCAACAAAGACTAGATGACATTGTAGCTGATAAAGTTAGGTACCAACTTACTTCATCCCGAAAAACTGATAAGCATATCGAGAGACATGTGATCACCACATCTCTCATCGATATGCAAAAGGTAAAAGGTAGAGACGAAGAAAAAGATGAGGTCAAAAGCGAGGTACTTAAGGCCAAATCTAATCCCCCCGTCATGTCTCTCGTGGGTTTGGGAGGAATTGGGAAAACCACATTAGCTCAATTAGTTTACAATGATAATGAAATCCAAACTCATTTTGAAAAGAAAATATGGGTGTGCATTTCAGAACCTTTTGATGAGATGTTCATTGTAAAAGCAATTCTTGAATCTGTCTGAGGTTCTTCTACACATGATTTCAAAGAATTAGAGAATGTTACATGAACTCGCACCACCTTTTATTCTGAAGAGTCGTAGATCTATATGGGAAGCTTATTTGTTTCTCCTTAGTGCACTTGCCAGAAATTGATCCTATTATGCAACCCTTAATCCTGTTTATTTATGTAGAGCATTATGTATAGTCCATATTGTGGGTATTGCATTGTCTTTAAGGTTTTGCTTAATCAATTTTCTTTGACCTCATATATTAATCTATCATTATTTACATTTCCTTTGTGTTTTTGTCTATATCTCTTTCTTTTTCCTTGGGACATCTTTCTATGTGCTATTGCTCTGTTTCTTTGCTACA
>JANVCL010000003.1:31595055-31606258 GCA_026546855.1 Erythroxylum incrassatum | reverse complement strand
ATTCTCTTGAATTTACAATAAAGTTGATGTCAGCGTTAACGTCATATGCTGACGTCGTTTTGTCGTCAAAATGCGCTTGACTGAAGTTGGCAAATGTGGTGCACGCGCTAGCCACGACTCACCATTGGATGCTTCTAGTGTGTGCACGTCACGGGTCCACGCACACTAAAACACGTGTCCCTGCCTCTGTGTGCCACATGTCTTGTGCATGTGGCACACGTGCTAGACACAATTGCCTCAGCCGTCACTCGATGCTGCTATATTTCGTTAAAAAATGCAATTTTGAACGAGTTTTAGGGTTTATTCTTCGCACTCCGATACTCGATTTTGACCTATTTTTCCATGCTCTACTTGATCCAAGCCTTAAATATCAAGTTTAAACCTAAAAAAGAATTGATTTCTCTAAAATCCATATGGAGAAAATCCAAAAAATCTCTATTTCTTACCACCGGATCACGTAATCGCTCTGATATCATGTATAATATATAACATGAGCTTTAATTACACGACTAGGATGCAATGTGAAAGGGAAAAACGGAGATAAACACGAATCATATATGATTTCAGATCCATAACTTTAAACGAGCTTTTCTAAGCTGAAACGATCTCATTTCCATGACAGTCTTCACAGAACTTGATCATCGAAACGTCGTTAAAGTCTTTCTATATTTTTCTTAAAACATGAGCGTTCTTAACAGGTTAGAGAATTCAGATGCTCACGAATTACTTAAGCAACTACAAAAAACCTTAATCTTCCATTTATAATATCCATATTGAGTTCCCTCATCATAGGCTCAATACAGGTTCAGTCCATGCTAATTATGTCAATTTTTCTCGCTAGACTTCAACCCATTAATTCAAACCTTTTATTGGACAATTTTATTATTTTTATTCGAATCAAATTCGATTAGCTTAACCAATACATTATTAAAACTGTTAAAATGTAATTAATTACGGTCCACCTTATAGAAAAATATCTACCAGCTACTATTATACTCAATTACAAAAATATAACATGACAAGGGAAAATAAAAACTTGTACTAAAAGAATCAAATACTTTCAAAATTGGAAAGCAAAATGTTTCACAAAATTCATCCTCATCTTTTTGAGCATACCTCTCTTTTTGATTCCATTCTTGACTGCACTGTTGAACTTAAAAATGGTTACATCCTTTTCAATGTTATCATTTATGCATCCCCATTCACAAAATCTTCTACTAATCCAAATATCATATGCTCTTTAGCTTTCTTCCGGACGAACAATGGTTCAGAATCAATAGAGAACTTTAGTCCATCACAATAACTCACATAGAAATCAAATCCCAGAAAAAGATGATTAAACCGAGAAGGAAGGAATATTTGAACGGAACCTCTCATGCTTTGATACTTTACCCACTCGAGTATTCTACACCCTGGATAGATAAATTCAAACTGGGTTGAACAACACCAAGTTATAACACAAATTAATGATTATACCTAATAAAGAAAGAGACAAACGACTGTTAAATACCAATTTTTGCATTTGAATTCTCCTATGAGCAGTTAGATAATTCCTCAACAGTGCGTTTACTACTGCCTAACATTCATCTTTTTCGAACTTTAGGCAATTCCGTAAATGGGACCTTCTCCTATCCACTTGCGAGCGAAGAAATAGTTGTTTAAGGGTCCATTTTTGTTCAAGTGATCTACAATCATTGGCGAGTAATGTGAAGACACTCTACGAAAGTTCTGACAAAGATACAAGCCTTTTGAAATTGTCTACATTAAGATTTTGCAATCGTGAAAATTATTTGATGGTTGCAGGAATTTTCTCAAATTCATTTAGACTTAAACCTAAAAATCATAAAAGCTCAAGTTCTGAGATAATTTCCTTAATTACAATCATAAAGGCTTAAGTCTCGTATAGAAGAAATGCCCTATGATGACAAAGCCAATGCATGATGGTCTTCTACAAAGCCACTTTCAAAATTTAAATAAGCCATATGTAAATCATTGAGCCCTTTGTCAATAGACGATGGCAACATCTTTATGGCTGTCATACTTGACTAAGGGCACCCCAAATTTTGTATAGGCTCTAAAATTTCAGGAAGCACCTTAAAGCGTGAGGACTCCACTCAATAAAGTTCTTTGAGAGATGTTAACTTGCTAAAAAAGTTTCTCGGAAGTCCTTTAAGCATTCTACAATACATCATGTCTGATTTCTTTAATTTGCTAAGAAGTTAAACTGATGATGAGGGTACCATTTTAAAGTAATCCAAGTTAAGTTTAACTCTTTTATGTTGCTTGAAATTTCTAAAAATGTATTCAAATTATGTGTAAATATAAGCAGAGAATTTTTGCAATTGTAAGAGTAGTCTTGATAATAGATCTAGTTGCGATGAGTCGGATGCTGTTAGAATCAATGTTATGAATACCAGTACGTATCAGTTGATATGAGTCGAATGTTGCTAGAAAATCTCAACTTAATCCTTTCATGTTTGACCAAAAATTATGTATTTTGGTTTTATTTTTTACTGACAAATTAATGTAATGATGTTTAGATGGTAAGATTCGGACTGAGACTATTTGAAATCCAATGTTTAGATGGTAAGACTCGGACTAAGAGTATTTGACTGCCAATGAACTTAATATTGATTCGTTAAGTACAAGCTATAAAGTTAAACATGTGAGCTTAAGAAAAAGAGAGACACAAGATAGCTCGACTTGACTCAACTTGAATCGACCTGATCTGGCTTAATCCAAGTTCATATAACTCAGCCCGACTTGATTAGGTCCAAGTTGACTGTGTCTAACACTGACCCAGCCCATTGTTCAAACAGGGTTCGATCCAGTTTGTTTCTATCCTTATTTTCCTGGGTGGATTACAAATTCAGTTAAAGTAATCTATATTTGATTCAGCCCAACTCAAATAAACTTAACTTGCCCCAACTTGACTCGATCCTATACAAATTCACTTGGACAAATCTATATTTGATTCGGCCCAACTCATATAAACTTAACTTGCTTCAACTTGACCCGACCCTACCCGACCCGTGTTGTGGTCGGGTCACGACGGATGTTACCGTGGACCTCCGCAGAACGGAGTTTTACGGGCTCTTCGAACCATGGCAGATTTGCGAATTCATGAAGAATAACTCCACTTCCGTTCGGCGGAGGCTCTGTTCTTCTAGTCAGGTCGTGGAAATTCATTAAATTACGCCTCATTCAAGTAAATTTCTGTTTCTTTTCTTTTTCTTCATGAAAAGAGAAATGCAGCGGAACTACGAACAACTTCAACAGATTCTAGCAGCACACTTCTACTATTTGGAAGATTGATTTATGCGTTTGTTGTTTGCCAAACTCAGGGACGGTCCCGATTGACTTCCGTGACTGTAGGAGAGGTAAATTATTTTTTTCTTTTTATTGATTGCCTTAAAATCATTCAGAAATGTCTGAACAGAATTGCAATAGCTGAGTGTTGAGTGGCACTGAAGAATGCACCTGTATTGTTATTGGATGAATCTAACTTCACTGAAATCAAGTTGAGTAGGCTTGACAATAGATTGAGTCAGGTCAGGTGAAAGGCTGTTCTCACTCGACCCTTAACGACTTAGGTTCGAATTTATATATTGATCTTTGATTTCTTATAAATCAATATGATAAAACTCGATCATTGGATCTTTCGAGTTAACTTTCATGTCCTATACAGGGACGGAGGTAGGTGGGGCGAACGGTGCACTGGGCCCCAATCTTAAGATTATTAAATAATTATATATATATATTAGGACGGGATTATTTAGAGGTTAGTGATGTACTGGGTTTTTCAAAATTTTAAAAATTAAATATTTAGATCCCCTTATCTTAAATTCCTGGCTCCGTTACTGGTCTTTTATTATTTGAAATCTGATTAATATCTGAATTTGACTGGTTAAGTAAAGGTTATATAGTTGACATGTGAGTGTAAGAAAGAAAAGGACATGATAGAAGACGAATATATGATAATCTACACAGAATTAGCTGCAGAATTACAAATTCAATCTAAATTTTCTCATTGGCTTTAATCAATACATTCAAGAATCAAACTATGCTTACTAAGTCAAAGTTCAAAATATTTTTAAAATTATTCTCACCTAACATTTGGTTTCTTTCTAATTCTATACAGCCATGTGAAGATGTTTGACATTAAAATCCCCAACGTCGCTTACTTCCACAAACTCATAAAACCACTTGTGTTCTTCTGTTTTTAAACTATTAACATTGTTCTGACTTGCCTTGTGGGAGACAATTTTGTTTATTCTCCGCAAGTAAGTCACATCTGAGGAAGTTGATGATGATGATGATGATAAGATTAATGGCTCGTTTGCGGTGATCGAGCTTAAACGTTTTGCTACCAGAATCTCCATCTTTGCGTTTAGAAATCCTTCCAGTTTTATCATTTTTAAACGCTTGAGTTCCGTGGTCTTCCCAACTTGTATTGAATAATTGGCTATGCTCCTCAGATGATAGGTTTTAGGATCAATCTGCACATCAGAGTAAAAAATTCTTATTCAAAAAGGATCAATCTGCACATCAGAGTAAAAAATTCTTATTCAAAAAGGCAATTGTAATTAGAAAAAGTTCTTACAAGCTTGCTGATATGATCAGGAAAGTTTTGAGTTTCTAGTTTTGAGAACAATTAGATGACTAAGACTTCAAAAGCTCAGAACTTTCTTCAGATTCTTTCTAACAAATTCAATACTTACAGTGATAAAAAGTTGTTCCAATGAAGGGCATAATTTCAGGAATAAGACTAAAGTATCAATGTCAAATCTTTCGTCTGAATCATCAATCCACCACAGTTCTTTCAGGTTATACAATTGGAATTCCACATGGAAGGTGGATAGTGATGGGCAGATCAGTGCCTGCAGTAAGAATTATCAGGAGTTGAATTGTTCCAATACTGCAAGTCAAAATAGGAGATTTTACTATATGACACAGTAGTTCTTGCTAGATCAATACCTTGAAGGTCCATTTACACAGACTAAGAACTGCAACATTCTTTATGGTCAATAGAACAGGATCAATGTTCTTGACATACAGTAAGCTATTTTCGCTAGGTCCTTCTCTGCAATCAAGCATAGCATCTGCCAGGTTAAAGTGATTTTGAGGCCAAAAAAAAGGCATTATCCCCCGATAACGGAAAGTTTTGAGCTTGTAAGACCTTATGAGGATAAATTTCAGATCAGGACAGTCAAGAACTGATAAATTTACAAGCTTTTTCTCCGAGCCGACACTTATGGTCTGTAAACCATTGCAGGCTATGATTTTCAGGGTTTCAAGATACTGGAAATTCGATAGCAGAACAGAAACAATCTCACTTGTAAGATGACTGACAGATGCTAGATGCAAACTTTTAACAAAGAAAGTGAACATAGATGGTTGTTTGGAAATATTTTGGTGATCAAACTGTAATTGAAGGCCAAAAGGAACGGGAAATTCCTGATTTTCAGTGGAGAAATAAAGATGGAGTTTGTTGTTAGGACCAACAATAGCTAGGACCTGATCTTCGTTCTCAAAATGGAACTCAAACTTGCGGGTGTTTTTTGACGGATTCTGCTCGTTGAAATTGTTCAGAAAGGTAGAGATTGCAGTGGCAATATCCTCTTTTTTGCCTTGTTTTACTAATGACTTCTCCCACAAAAGTCTCCATCTTTTTGAAAGTAAGATAGTTTCGATAGCAGATTCAAAAGGGAGTAAAGAAATGATGTGCTGAAGCATTTCATCAGGTAGACCACTAATGAGATCCTCCATAGTTTCCTCCATAACCAGCTTCCTGTGTCAAGTTTAAAAATGAAATTAGTACTGTAGAAGTTCCAGGCTAAATTAGATTCACCGATCAATACTTTACTGTTATGAGAGGACCCGGATTGAGAAAGCTTCTTCTGGTTTGGTCTCCTCCTCTTCTCAAAGCGTCAGGACTCCTGATTCCTGCCTCTTCTATTGACACCAACTCAGACATATCAGAACTGCGGGCATGGAAAGGAGTTTATGAGACAACTCAAGAAGCCTTAAGCACATAATATATTCACCATTTAAGGAACTTTGACTTGGTTATTTTTTTGTCTTTTTTTAGTATCATTCATCATTAATTCATCGTTAAGATTCACAAGCAAGTGATAGTTGACCGTGTGAGATCTGATTACCTATGCACCAGATTCTACAGTTGAAGGGCATCTTTCCAAAATTCTGAAAATTGAACGCAACTACCATATGATTATATTATGCCAATTTAATATCTTTGCAGAGTCGGCTCTTTTATCCTGGACTTTCCTGGATGGAGACAAAACCACAAGAAATATTACACTATGTACATACATACATACATACATATATATATATGTATATGTATTCTGCATATATATGTATGTATGTATGTATGTATATGTATATATATATCAGATAACAAAAGGAATAAAATATTTATTCCATAAGTCTTATCTATCAGTTTAGGAACATAAGAAAGTGGAAAAGGGTATTTTCAATTCTGTGTAATTTTCGTTGAAGTATGATTGACATGAGAATGTATTTTTTTTTTCCATTTGTTTTGTTGCGCCATGAAAGCTTAGTTGTTTCCTGATTCTTAAAGCATAGTTTTGATAGTTTCAAGTGCACAATGCTCGGAAAACAGAGGTACTCTGCATTTCCTGACTAAAGTGTATTTTACGAGGAGAATGAGGAAAATAACCCCATGCAACTTTCTGTGAAAATTATTTCATAGATTTAATCAGGAGGAAGAGAAATTATAAACAAGAAATTTTTTATTCATATAGCTGACAGACAGGGAATTTGATAATATCTGTCAAACGTATAAGGGAATGTTCTGTTTTTTTCCTCTTTTTTTAACTTTTCATAATGAAATTGCAAACTCTGAAATGGATATTACAGAGGAATAAAATTTTCTCAAATCTACCAATTCAAGGAAAATTCTGATGTCAACCAACCAGGAAAAAACAAAACTTTCAATTGCTCAACTGTTGAAAAATACTGGACAGGGCTGAATAGGTTCCAACTGCTGATGATACAACCCCTACTGCAATAATTGCAATGCAAAATGCAACCTAGAAAAAGAAACAACAAAATCAGGAAAAGAAAAGGATAAATTGAAAGGAAAAGAAGGGTATTGATTTGGATGCAATACCTGAAATGGAGTTACTTTTCTCCTCAATATGCTCAAGAAGCAAGCACATGGAAGTATCAAGGTCTGCAATAGGTATTATTACTAGTTAGTCCAATACCTATTCTTATCTTCTGCAGAAAATTTATGAAAAAATATTATTTTTGGCTAAGCTTCATTGTTGAAAATCATAGCAGAAAGTTTACCACAAGCATTGTAAGCAGAGATCCTATCAATGACAACACCAGACCTGAGAAAAAAAAATGAAAGTTCTGTTTAAGCAATGGAACTACAATCTGGTAGTAAAAGACTAATCCTGAATTGCTTCACAGAAGCATAGGCAGATTTAGCAAAATCGGAACGAACCGAAAAAAGGGACTGCAAGACCAACAACCAAGGTAGAGATCACAAGGACTGTCCTAATGCAGATAGCATAAAGATGAGACTTCGCATGGTTTGAAGGTAACAACTCCTCCAGACTCATCGCCACAGGGGAAATAGTTATGGCATATGTGCTTTAGATTAAGGAGAACTAGTCTTCTTTATAGTTCAAGTGCTAAAAGCAGAAAAATTATAACTTTGATTTTTCTAAAGTTTGAACACTAATTTCTGAAAAGGATATTTGGTGAATGGGTTGATCACCTGCAGGAACATACATTTTAATCAGATTCTTAGAGTTCTTTAAGAATTATAATAGACATTAGAACTAAGAAAAGTTAAAGATCATACAGTCATCCACACAGCAATCTTTGAGGCAACAAGATTTTGGGGCAAATTGAGTGTGTACTGAGACTGGATTGATTCTCCAAACATATTATACCCCATAAAAGCAACTCCGGCATACATTAGAGTGCAAATACCAAAGATGCAAAGTTCAGTGAAGATTTGGGAAAACCTCTGATTTTCTATGACAATGGAAAGTGATAATGGCAATTCAAACTTACCATGTTAAGAGAACTGCAGGGAATTTTCTCGGTTGCGCCATGGAAGAATAAATGTTCGGGAAGACAGCATGCCCGGAATAGCAAAATCCATAGAGGCCAATAGCAACAGGAAGTGTTCCAAGGTTTAGCAGTGTCCCTTGGCTATGAACACCAACTTGATCAACCAGACCAACCCAAAACAAGGAGAGGACCACCACCATTGTTGAAATCACTCCACCAGCTGGAGGAAATATACAAAACGTTAAGCAAATCCTGTGAGAAACTGGTTTTTGGACGTGAGACACTCACCAGATATGTAACTGAGGACACCGAGATCACGAAGCCAAACTGTTGGAATAACAGCTAGAGTTGTTAACAGAGCAAATAAGTGGTGCGAATCCAACTCTAGTCCACCAATATTAATATATGCATTTGGAAAAATTGATGACAAGTTATCACTTTCCAGAATAATATACTCAACACAACTCGCCTGCAGGTGAAAAAAAATATGTAAATTAGTTCCATAGCTGAATAAATTTAGAAAATTCACTGTCCAAATAATGGCAAAACATAGAAAAGAACAAGCTTTACTTACATATAACTCCACATACAGTATGATCTGCAACAAGCAAAGAAACAAAAACCAGAAATGGCACTGTTAGCGGTAATCTTTTGTGTTTGATATGACTTGATTCCAAATCGAAACTTACTGATATGACAATCCGTCCTGCACTACCAAAAGCAGCTTGGCCAATATCTGGGAATGTTTCAAGTCCAGGTTCACTATCCAGACAGCATCGTAAAAGCATTCCAGTGTAAAAAGATAGTACTCCAAATAGAAGCAATATAAAGAGACCAAGCCATCCTCCTTCTTTAACAGCATAAGGAGTAGATAAAATCCCAACTCCACATAGAACATTCATCCCTGCATTCATTAGAACACCCTTCTTGTGTCATGAAAATTATAACATGTTATGTCCATTACTATGTCATGTAATGAATCATAAGAAACAGATCAACCTGTGTGAGTTCAACTTACCATTGAGCACAGCTTGCTTGAAAGAGCTTTGTCTGGATATGGGAAGTTCATGGGAAACCCTGGAGGACCTATCATCCTTTCTTATAGAAGATTTTCTTGGAAGAGGAGGAAGTAGAGAACGAGAACTGAGTCTGTGGTATGGCTGGTGTTCATCTTCTACCTTCTCTAGTAGAGGCTTTACTGTGGAAGGTAATGCTTCAGGTGTGAGCCTCCTCGTGAGTGAGGTTGAAAGAAATGAACTTCCCAACCTCGATAATGAAGAACTGCCCAAAAAGTTGACACTTGGCGATGGTACACTACTGTATAGATCAATGGATTGCCTGGAATATAAATCAACAGAGAAAGCTGAGTTCTTTGAGCTGGACTTTCATGCACAGTGAGAACAGAGCACAAAGAAGAAAACAGAAACAAAAAACAGAGAGATTTGGAGAAGACCTGTAACTTTGTGGCCAAGAAGTAGTGTAAGATCCAGGCTTGCTTTGTCGCCTGATCTCAGCGAAGGAAGTATCTGAATCTGACCCAGTTTCACCTTCTTCTCCATCTCCGTTAAGTTCCTTCTCTGAATCTTCTTCATCACTCACTATATAAAAGCTTTGTTCTGAAATTGAATTCTTCATTTTCCTCCTACTCTGCTCTGACACCAAATTGCAGTACACCAATTAACGTTTGGTTTATGAGAATATAATCAGGAGCATATCCAGGAACCAAATTTAAAGGAAGGACGAGACGTTCAAACGTCTTTTTCCCAACTGAACCTTAGTTTGGTATGTTTCTTTATTGCTTTACCTGAAATGGGAATCAAGAATAAACATAAGTCAACAAATGAGTTCCAGAAAAGGTAAAATCACAGACCATAAGAAATAACAAAGAAAAGCTAGACTTTGAAACAGGGATATGCAGATTCTAAAGAAACATGCTTGAATTACTGAAAAAGATGGTAACTTTTACATCAACTCTCTGTTTGTTTACTGGGAAAGTTCAGGTTTAAAAAAATCGCAGTCATTTGTGGAATGCAGATTCCTTATGGTAATCTTTCCTTTTCTTTTTCGTTTCAGAACTTGAAAACTGCCTTAGAAAATGAGAAGGAAAAGACAATTTCAAACTTGGAATTTAAAACAACTAAAAGGGAAACTTTCAGAAGCTACACGAACTGGTAATCTCCAAAACAGAGAGGAAAGACAGAGCAAAAGCAGAGCATTCTTGATACGGAAGACAAACGGCAATAACATAACAGTCGAGAATAAGAGGGTACGAGGGAGTTCGTTTTTTATAGGCAGCTCATAAGGGTCCATTTATATTTTTTAATATAATAATTCATATTAGTTCAATTATGCAAATAACTTAATTTGAAAATGCATTTAGTATTGAAAATAATTACAAATGTAGGTTAGATAAATATAAATTTCAAATATAATGGAAGTTTGTATTTAAAGTAAATTGATTATTATTTTTAAAATTTTAAAGAATAAATACAATTTAAATTTTAAATTCTAATGATTTTATGCTAAGATATATTAACTTAAGTTTATTGTTTTTTTAAAATAAAATCAACGTTAGCGCAAAAAACAAACAAAGGCAGGAAAGGCAAAGAAAACTAACCCAAGCAGGGGCGGATCCACAATGGGGGCAAGTGGCACTGCCCCAAAAAATTTCCCTAGCTGCCCTGAAAAATTTCATGTAAAAAATTTTTTATTTTAAGTTTTGTCCGCACAAATTTTTTTGAGTAACAAATTTTTTTTTGCCCTCACTCAAAAAAATTTCTGGATCCGCCCCTGAACCCAAGCCAACAGGCTTACCCCGTATACCCGGAACCTAATAGCCTTTCCCCCTTAACAATAACAGAAGTCGAACAATCTGAATTTAAAATAGAGACTAAACAAAAAGGACGGTCAGTCCAGTGATGTGGGTTTGCATGTAATAAGGCTACCCTGGCTAAAGCATGAGCCGCCTTATTGGCAATTCTACGCGTCTATTGAAAGGACAAGTGAAGGAAATGTCGCTTGAAAGATAAACAATCAAGGGTCAAAATTCCAATCTCATACCGATTTGGCGAAGGAGCTAATATTGATTGGACAGCTGCCAAACAATCCGACTCCACAATGACCTTGG
>JANVCL010000003.1:31579724-31594955 GCA_026546855.1 Erythroxylum incrassatum | reverse complement strand
CCTCTGAAGGAACAACGAACTCACTGTCTTCTTTCTCATGAATAGAGAACCTTTGCAACCCTGAATCCATGAAGCTAAAACGAAAATCTAAGAAAAACCAACATATAAATAATACCTAGACCTCACCTTGCACATGAACGGCAAGACCAACACTTGCACTCCTAGAGAGAGAGAGAGAGAGAGGCAAGACCTGATGTAACCCTAAAAGGCTAACTTAAGTTTATTGTTATCTTTAAGGATAAGATAATTAATTTAAAACAATGTAAGGATATTTTCTTTTAATTTGAATTTTACATTTAATATGGAGGTTTTTATTTATTTATTGATATTTTTTCTTTTTTGGTTTAATTAAACTCATATTAAAAGACAACTAAAAGGATTGCATGATCCTCACACCTAATTTCTTACCAATTAATATAATTATCACTTGTCATGATTTTTAGATAGCAACAATAGCAACAAAAACATCAATTAGAATTTCGCTAACACGCGGAGTCTAGTCCAGCAGTATGCAACTTTACTGGTAACTAGTAGAAACGTCATTTCTAAATGAATTTTTTTTAGATAGCAATAAAAAATAAATAGGAAACAATTTAATTATTTGAATGTAAGTAGAAAAACCAAGATAATGCTTTCCAAAATTAATTGTGGTATTCAATTAGGCCCCATATAATTCATTTTAAGAGTAAAAATTGCAATAAATGTATTACTTTATTTAAAAATAATCAAATTATATAATTTTTTAATACAATTAATCCAAATAACAACAAAAATTATTATAAAAATGAAAAACAAAAAATTTTACTTTGACATGAAATCAGAATTTAGGCTATTATAAAACAAATAAAGGATACATTTATTCCTTGTCATCATTTTGGAGACAGAAATTAAAAATAATCAGGAAAACTATTTTATTTGAATGTGAGTAGAAAAACCCCAATATTTATGCTATGCAAAGTTAATTATGCTATTCAATTAGGCCCTAATGTTAAATTAAAATTATAGAAATCCTCTTGAGAAACAATTGCATTAAATTATTAAGTTTTTTTAATATTCAAATTACATGAGATTTAATACAACTAATCCAAATGATAACAATGTACTCAACTAAGCATGATATGATGAAAATCTATATGTCATGTGATTATCTAAAGCATAAAACAATAAAGAATAGTGTAAATTGGTTCAAGTTGACCAAATTAAATTATATTATTTTTAAAATTTAGAAATAACTTTATTTAATTTAAAATTTGTAAATTTTAAGTCGAATTAAATCAAATAATCTAATTCTAAACTTTGTTCAAAATCTAAAATTCTTTTCTAAAGTTCGAATCTAACTCGAGATATAATTAAGTTGAGAACAAAAATGTCATCCCTGCAAGTCTGCATGTTTAATGTTGGAATAGAGTTGAAGAAGTTGAAGCATGGTGGATACGATAGGCGTCCCATATGCAACTGCAGAGATCGATCGAATTCCATGGACGATGAGTTTTGTTCCTTTTCTGATCTTTCTCTATCAAAACTTGACACAACGTCACTTTTATTTAACCATACAAATGTCTGGCAAGCTGATTATGGAAGAATATAACATATAATTGACACAATACTCAAGCAAATGTCTCACTTTATATGAATGTTTTTGTCTCTTTCAAGTTTCAAGCATAAAATCATGTGAATGATCAGGTGATGAATGTATCAAACACATTACGACAAACAATTTTGGAAAACCATCGAAGGGATTTATATTTCAAAGACCTATGGAGGTTTTTATTATGTTTTTGGAGGTATATATATTCCTTCATAAAGACAAATCATCCACTATATGTATGATATGAATATGTTTTTGGTGGTATGTATATATATATATATCACATGATCCATTATATATATAATATGATGAATATGTTTTTGGTGGTATATCATAGTATAAAAACATATTCATATTATATTTGTATAATGGATCATTTGTTTTTATTAAGGAACATGTGTAGTAACATGCCTGTAAGTTCTAATCATTGTCAAAATATTCTCAAAAAACGAATTTTTGAAGATTTGATTCTCATCACAGACAAATTCTCACTCATTTGTAAGCACTCTTTAATTTAGTTTTATTTTTAAATAAAAATAACATGCCTGTAACTTCTAATTATTGTTAAAATATTCTCAAAAGATGATTTTTTTTAGCTTTGATTCTTGTCACAGACCACATTAAATTTTCTGTTCAATTATTATGTTCTAACTTTATTTTATTAAATCTCATTCATATATTTATATAAACTTTACATAAATAAATAAGTGATCTACATAAATATGTGAATAAAATTTAATAGAATATAATAAAAACTCCGTTTTACGTCGTAGACAAATTCTTATTCAGGTGCAGGCACTCTTTGGTTGTCGATGACTTTTTGGAGCTTTCATTCTCGTCACAAATTCTCATTCCCGTGCAAGGAATCTTTGGTTGCAGTGTCACAATATTTTTGAAGTCATTTAATTCTTTTTTATTTTTTATTATAATTTTTAGTTTTATTTTTAAATAAAAATAAAAACTCATTTACTTGTTAATTTCAGTATAGTTTTTTTAATTATCGATGATAACTATATATTACATAAAAGTTAAAGATAAATTATCTTTAATTAAATAAATTAATTTTAATGTCTTTTTTAATATTTATTGATAATTATAAATAAAATATTTTATTTATTTAAATAAATAACTTCAATTTGGTTTATAACTTAAATTTTATTTTAATATATTTTAATTATAAATCAAAATGTATTTAAATTTTATATATTTTGAAGATATTTTAAAATTAATTATATCTATTAATAATTATCAAATTAATTTAATTACAAAATTAAATTATTATTAGGATAAAATAAGCTAATTAATTGATTATATAATATTAAATTTATTTTATTTATAGCTCTTATTAATAATTAATACATTAAATAATTAAATAATATATATTTAGTTAATAGTAAATCAAGCCATGAAAAATAAAATAAAAACGAAATTCACTTTTTAATGTTTTCATAAATTTTGAAAAATAGAAGAAACCAAAACAAAAAGCTCAAAACAAATATTTTGTTTTACTAAATTTAAAAACAAAATCAAACACTAAAACATGAATAGAAACAAACATATCCCTAATTAATAACAAGGTTTTTTAAATAATAAATTGCATGCTATCTACCTACTTAAATTAATTGAATTTGAACTAAAACTAATAATTTAAAATAATTATATCAAATTTAAGAAAAAAATTAAATCAATACATTAATAATATTTAATTGATCTAAATGTGTCATATTACATATTCTATATTATTACTTTTCATCGAAAGTCAAAAGAGATTTTTTTTTGTGAAATGATTGAAAGATAAAAGAATTTTAAAAAAAATTGCTTAAAACCATGAAAAGATCTATTATAAACTTTTTAGTTCTTTCACGCAATCTTTCTCCAAGCATGGGTTTTATCTCCGTTCACACCACCTTTCTCCAGTCATGGTGGCATGTGATGAGATGGAATGAATGAAGGCGAAGTAGAGAGACATGCAAGTGAATTTAAGTTGTATATATCTACATTAGATAGAATCTTGTTACACAATTCATGCAAGGTCTTTTCAAGATGATGATCACGCTCGGGCCTTATCCTAATTGCTGCATCTTAGATCAGTCCATGTGTAATCCAAGTTCCATGATTTGGGAGTTTGATTAGTCAAATCATATTCCCAGAGATAAGTATGCATCCATTACAACGAACACCTATCAGTAATATGTTATGAACATGTTTGAGCCCATCAATGTAGTCAGCCCAAGGAGGGTGCCACGTTGCAATGAAGGAAGCAGACACAATTGGAGTATAAAACGGGAGCTAGGCACTAGAATAGATCATGAAAATGGTTATGCAGCTTCTCTCTCCTTCTCATCTCGATTCTCTATGTTTCCTCTTCTCATCCCTTTCTAGTTAATCTTTCTCTTAGTTGCTACATATTTTCCTTTGAAGAACACTTTGTAATCCACGGTTTAATCAATATCAGTCCACCAGATATTTCCCTTTTGCTCTGTATTTGGCTTGTGTTCTCTGTTTATACTAGCGTTCACAACATCTGACTAGTACTTTCTCTAGAATTAACTTGTTATCAATTGTCTGAATGTTCTAAGGTATCCTTAGAGCTCCCTCTTTAACCGCAGTTGGCAAGGTGACATCTGCAATATTACTGTCTCCATGACCAGGGATAACAAACCACGGAGCTCTTGTTGTGTACCTAATTGAAAAGTCTTCACCATAGGCTTCCAAATTTTGGTAGAGTTAGTGGGCTTCCAGGGGTACGACAAAGTGATAATTTTTTTCTCCAACTCTCCACTCTCCCCATAACAAAAAAAGATAAGGTTTCAAGAAATGGAGTAGTTTTCGTAACTTCAATACATACTTTAACATAGTCGAGTCTGTCAGTGCAGGCTGTCGGAGTGTCCATACATAAAGGTTTTCCAAGTGAACTAGCTATATAACTCAAGCCCTCCAATGTCTAAAGTTCTAGAGGAACATTGTGAAAGTTTACCCATAGTGAGAAGGTAGTTTACTCATAGTGGGAAGGTCTCAATCTTACTACGATCCATCTTCATTCTAGGTTGCCATTTCTGTAAGAAAATTGGTTAGTCTCCAATATGCCAAGGACCATTTTCTAAAATCTCACTCAGCTCGTTCTCAGTAGAAAATTTGAACAATAAAGTTTCATCTTCATGCAACAATACCTTGTCTAATCCTTTAGAGGACCATCGAGATTTAGCCCAAGCGTTTATAAATGGATACGCTCCAAAAGAAGCCAATTAAGGCAGTAGATCATACCTTTACTCACTACAACAGACATATGTATTGGATACGATTTCTTTGGCGACAAAACAGAAATCGTCCTTAGAAGTGTCCCTTTGGCGATGCATAAAATTTCACCGCTAAAAGTTAAAGAATCTACGTCGATTAAGCAAAACGTCAGAAAGGGAAAACAATGTTACGACGCTTTTATAATTTCGTCGCAATAACAACACATTTTCACGACGTTAAGGTACTTCTGTCACAAAAAAGAAACAATTATCAATGACTAGAAATTATCGTTGGCGTATGTGGGACAAATCGATGTGATTTGCGTCGATTTAGTAAAATGTCGGCAATTGCTCGAAAAAATAGCGACAAAAGAATTAAATTGCGTGACAAATTGCATTCCTTTTTACCAATGTTTTGGTGAATCATCGCAGAAGGTCGAGCTAAGATAATACGGAGTGACAATAAATGTTTGAATGTCGTGGAATGTTCACTATTGACGTCGATTATTGTACTTCTTCAGTAAAGTTTGGCGACGATGTTCTTTGGCATCGCAGGTTGGTGGACATATTGTGACCATTTTTCTTTATTCATCGTTAATGAGGTAGGATATAGCAATGATCTACTATTTCGTCACTAAAAGTAGTTCTTGGATTTTTCCAAAAATTTTAGGTGAATGTTGATGAAATTTGATATGTGATAATATTGTTAAAATTAATAATATTTGGAAGATAGTTTATTAATAATAAGTAATAATCGTAGTTAAGGTTAATTATAATTGACATTTTTATAATTTATCCTAGTTAAGATATGTTTTGTTGTACAGTTGCTTTTAATGTTTAAAACATATTGTTGAAAAACAAATGATAGGTTATTTAAAACATGAAAAGTAAATATATTTTGGAAATGGTAATTTTAACAACACTAAAAATATCATAATTTTAAGTTAAAAAGTAGTATTAATCATTAATATTTAGTAACAGTAAAATAATTATTTATAAAAATTTTGGATATGCTATCAATATAATATAATGATATATGGTAAGTAGTACAAACTTTTAATTAGAAGGTTAACAATTCTTACAGACATAGAACAACAACAATAACAACGACAATAGTGCGCAGCCTGACCCCTAGAAGGGTTGTTTGAAAAATTATTACAGATAGAACAATAAGTAAAGTTTAAATCTGAGTCCAGTTGATTCCATCGATAAATAACAATGATATAATTATTTATCTAGACTTCAAGTGACATGAGAGTCGATAAAGGTAAATGAGTTCCCTACGTCTGGATTCCTAAGAAGGGTCCCTGCATGTTCGAAGACACCGATTGAAATAGTGAAAGATCTTCCCCTAGGTGTAGGGTTGTTGATACCCTATTCCAACAGCTTCTTCGTTATAGCTAAACTTCTAGAGGATACAGTGAAAAAGTCCTTAGATTTAGTATGAAAGATAACTTCTTTGGATGAAATGCCAGTATGATGCATTTCACCTAAACAATTTATTTCCTTAATCCTTTACCGATCGTTGTGATATTGCCCCTGCCTCTATGGCCATAGATGTTATCTTGAAGATTCAAGGAAGCTTAACATAGTATATAGTATATACCATCAAATGTGAATATATATAATAACTTCATAATAGGAAATGAGATCTACATAATAAGGAAGGCGTAGTTTGGATGATACTAAAAACCTTGAAGAAGAACATCGGCCATGGATGGCAAACGATTATTAGTGTATGCAAGGGGATTTGTTCTGCATTCTTTTTTTCAGTAGGACAATTTTGTCATATTCCTCCTAATTGAATGAATTTCTATCATCAAAAACTAGTCGCCACGTCGACATTCCTTGATTAATTATGTTAAGAGTTATATTATGCAAATATGAATTTAGAATAAAATTCATTATGTTCAACTCCAATTTCAATGATAAGTTAAAGTACTACATTTTAATACTTATACATCTTCAATTGCCTAATGAGATGAATGTTACCCTTATTAAAATAACAGTAATCTATTTACCCTTTGTATTATATCAAAATTTTAGAATTTAAAATAGATTACACATGACCATATTCTTGTTGTACAGAAATTTAGTATTATCTATATTGGGTCATTTTACTATTAATATAAATTAAAAAAGGTTAAATACTCTTTCAGACCTTGCATCAAATAGTTAGCAAGCTTTCTTGAGGGAAACATTAAAGATAGTAAAAAGAAGTCAACCTATATACAACTAACAATGGAAGACAATAAATCATCTTTGAAACATAACCACAAACATAACCTATATAACAAATTTAAAATTAAGAACTCACAATAAACACCTAAAGGTATAAATTAAACTTAGCATAAGATGGAGGGTTTGAAATAGAAAAAAAGAACAATAACAATACAATTAAGGGTGGTTCTTTGACGGTGATGACCACAATATAGGAGATGAGCATAAGAGAGGGGACAATGGTTATTGGACTATGAATATATAGGAATGTTGACAACTAACACAAAAATGAAGAGAGGTTCGTTGAAGTAGTGATAAAAACCTAATACAAAACGATGTCGTTTCTTGTTAAGGTAAACGATGTCGTTTTCCATTTTGTTAGAAGAAATATAGTACAATGTTGCTAGAAACAAAAAAAACTGTTGTCAAGTTGAAGACATTGCCATATTCGTTATCACCTTTGTATAACATAATTATTATTACACATAGAGAAAATTGTTATTACAATACCTCAATGACCACTATAATATTGTTTGAAAATATTAGAAGTTAATCACATTGATTTATAATTATATTATAAGTTTATTACAAATAATTTACTAAATATTACATTAGGTGAACGAATTTGATTATACGGATGTTCATTTCTTCTTAATCATTTTAGCAAAATAAAATATTCTTTGAAAATAATATTAAGTTAACTTATAAGAAATAAAAGTTAGGAGACAAAATTTTGCAATATTCTTTTGTAAATGGTAATCAACATTAAATATTAATAATTTCCAAACAGGATGTTAGTGATAGGTTGCATATATAACTATAAAACAAATATTAGTGAACAATTTTGAATGTAATATGAGTACTTCATATTAATAATTTTAGCAAAATAAAAAACTTTATGAAAAAGGTTTAGTATTAGCGACATTTATCTAGCTTGGTAGCAAAATATTACAAAATTTGCGACGCTTATTTAATTTGGTAGGTAAATCTAAGATTTGACGACTAATTTTATCTTCATCGCCAAATGTAATGAATGACAAAAAAATAAGTTAAGACGACATCGTCCCAGCTATTTAAACACAAACACGCGAAACACCTCTCTTCTTCCCTTTTTTTCATTTTTGTCCATTCCTCTCCACAGACGCTCCATTGTTGAAACTCTTTCACACCCCACCATCAGTTTTTTCACTTTCTTCTCCTGTCTTTGTCATCCATCGTCTCCTTATGTTTGTTTCCAACTAGTGAGTGGTGTTGCTTTTGTATTTTTTGTCTCATAATAAACATAGGTATTTTTATGCGTAACATTGAGTTGTTCACGTTATTTGCTGATGATAACGGTTGAAATGTAGTGGATATGTGTTATTGTGGTTGAAGAAAGGGAAAATAATGAAGTGTTTTTGTTAATTTAGGTTGATATGTGGCTCCACATTAGATGTTTGAAGAAATTCATGAATGATATTGGTATGATTTTTTAGAATGTTTTCATGTTTAAATTCATTATGTTTTGTTAAATTTGAAATATTGAAATGTGGTCGCACATTGGTATAATGTTAAATGTGAATAGTTTTGTTAATTTTGTGGTGGAGAAAATTATTTTGCATATAAAGTCTTCTTTAATGCATGTAATTTTCTTTCTTGTCTAACTTTAATATAACTAGGGTATTGATAAACAAATACATATACCATGAATTATATGTTTCCAACATAACTACAAATCTAATTATGCTACGTAATTAGTGTGAATAGTTCCTTATAATCAACATGATATTCTTTGAAAGTGTTTTGCTAATAAGCACACTTTGAGTATGTCAAACCATTTTGCTTTGATTTTGTCTTATAGACTTATATGATTCAAATGCTTTTCTCTCCTTTAGGAAGTTCAGTTAACTCTTAAGTAATGTGGCTTTTACATGGATGAAGTTTCATCATCCATTACTTTTCTCGATTTAGAATGATGAAAGCTACGTTATGCATGTATGGAAGTAGTTACTCTTCTCATCTAAGACTTGGACATGTGCTATACATATAAAGTTTGAAGTTGAAATTGTTTTAATTACCAATAAATGAATACAAGATGAACTATATTGTAATTTGCAACTATATTTACATTTAATAATAGTTTCTTTTAATACTGAAAAGATAAAGAACAAATGTATTATATTAAATACGAAATTCCCTTGTTTTACATGAAGAGCATCCATAATCGTTCGACGTCCTCCTTTTTTATAGTTTGCGGTTGTTCATCGATCTAGGTAAGTCGTCCAACCCATTTACAACATGTTTTGGTTTACTAGTTGGAGTATTTGTGAGAAAAAAATTTGTGATATTCTGAGTATCATTGATCATAACACAAAGTTCTGATTTAACATAAAGTTCTAATTAGTGGTAACTTTTATTGTCACATAACAATTGAACGAGGATCGCATTTAATATGGGCATTGTTTGAAACATTAAGGCATAAATTAGGATGGTGTATAGGTTGGAAACGGGTGATGCAGCTCCGATGAGGCTTATAGGTGAAATTTTCCATGAGTCTAGGAGCGACAGCGAGAGGCTTATAGGTGAAATTTTCCATAAGCCTAGGAGCGACAACGAGAACTTGGTTTCTCAATTCACAAGTATAAACAACGTCACGTACCTTAATTAATAGTAACTTTTATTATAAGTAAAATTAAAAGAGAATTGCATTTAATATGGGTGTTATTTGAAACATTGAGGCATAATAAACCCTTAGGATGATAGCTAGGCGAGAAACTGGTGGTGCATCTTCGATGAGGCTTATAGCCGAAAAATTTCACAAGCCTAGGAGCGACAGTGAGAACTCACTTTCTCGATTCACATGTATAAATAACGCCACGTACCTTAATTAATAGTAACTTTATTGTAACGTAAAATTGAATGAGAATTGCATTTAATATGGGTATTAATTGAAACATTGAGGCATAATAAACCCTTAGGATGGTATATATGCTAGAAACCGATGAGACTTATAAGTGAAAATTTTCACAAGCCTAAGAGCAACAACGAGAACTTGCTTTCTCGATTCACAGGCATAAACAACGCCTCGTACCTTAATTAATAGTAACTTTCATTATAACGTAAAATTGAATGAGAATTACATTTAATATGGGTATTGTTTGAATAATTGAGGCATAATAAACCCTTAGAATGGTATATGGGTTAGAATCGGTGATGCAGCTCCGATGACGCTTATAAATGAAAAATTCCACGAGCCTAGGAGTGACAATGAGAACTTGCTTTCTTGATTCACAGGCATAAACAACGCCGCATACCTTAAATAATAGTAACTTTTATTGTAACGTAAAATTGAACTAGAATTTCATTGAATAATTCATTTATCTTCTCTTATTGTAAAGCTAGATGGATAAAAGATGGATGTCTTATCGAAAATGGTCCACTGAATACGTATAAGGAGTTAAGAGATTTATACAATTTGTACAACATCAAATGGGAGATGAATGTCGTATTCATTGTCCTTGCATCGATTGCTTAAATGTCGCTTTCAAAGTCAAGATGTGGTATATAATTACTTGCTAATCTGAGGCATATATAACTTCTATAGTCCATGGCTTTATCACAGTGAACGTAAGGAAGCAAGTTGTAGTAAAAGTGGTGGTACAAGTTATGATGATAGTAACAATAATGATGTAGACGATTGTGATGTTAATGATGATGGTGATGGTGGGATTGACGATATGTTAGACGATTATGGGAATTATATGGAGACTATGAATGAAACAAGTATGCCTAACATAATTGGTAGTATTACCAAAGATAATTTTGGCAAGTTATTAAAAGTTGCTCAAGAAGAATTATATCCAGGGTGCTCAAATTTGTCACAACTATCTTTTGTTGTCAAGTTGTTGCATTTGAAGATCTATAATAAATGGAGCAACAAGTCTTTTGACATGTTAATTAATTTACTTAACAATGCATTACCAGTTGGACACAAATTGCCAAAATCTTATATAATGCAAAGAAATTGTAAGGGACCTTAGATTAGGATATATTTCAATTCAAGCATGTAAGTATGATTGTGTTCTATTTTGGAAGGAAAGTAAAGATGTTCAGGAGTGTCTGATTTGTGGTACATCAAGGTGGCAAGTGGACAATAGGAGAAGGAAAAAGATATCGAATAAAATCCTTTGATACTTTCCTATTAAACCACGACTACAAAAACTTTTTATGTCAAAGAAAACGATGGATATGAGGTGGCATAAAGAGAAACGCATTGATGATAACATTATGTGTCATCCAGTAGACTCAATGACATGAAAAGAATTTCATAGAAAGTTTCCATGGTTTGAACATGATTGTCATAATGTTCGACTTGAATTGGCCTCAAATGGATTTAATCCTTTCGGTAATATGAGTACTTCATACAACATGTGGCCGATAATTCTAATGCCACACAATTTACCTCCATGGAAGTGTATGAAAGAGCCTTTTATGTTATTGTCTTTGCTTATTCCAGGTCCTACTGCTCCTAGTAAGGATATCGATGTCTACATGCAACCATTAATTAATGACATAAACGATCAATGGGAATTTGGAATACAAACTTTTGGTGTTGTTCAAAGTGAAACAATTAGAATGCATGCCACTGTTTTGTCAACTGTAAATGATTTCCCAGCTTATGGGAATTTTTCTAGGTGGAGCACTAAAAGGTATATGGCTTGTCCTGTATGTAATCATCAAACTTATTCAATGAATGTTAAAGACGGAAAAATATCAGGGTTGAAAAGCTATGATTGTTATGTCTTTTGCAACGATTACTTCTTGTTGGAATACATGGATGTTTACTGAAGGACGTGTCCATAACTTTGGGTCAACTGGGAGAGTTTCTTAAGCAATTATGTTGCAAGACACTTAAAGTTAAATCTTGACAAAATGAAAAAAGACATAACTTTGATTCTATGGAAGCTTGAACTAGTATTCCTCCATCATTTTTTGATGTTTTGGTTCATTTGGCAATTCACTTACCATATGAAGCAAAACTTTGTGGACCGGTTCAATTTCGATACGTGTTCCCAATTGAAAGGTAATTCATATTACCTTTTACTTTTCTCAAAGTTATTTGTTAGTAACAATTCCTAATATTTTATATTTTGTTCAGGCTTTTATGCTCTCTTAAGCGTTATTTACGTAATAGAGCTCGATCTGAAGGGTCTATTACAGAGGCTTATATAGCAAATGAATGGTTGACATTATGTTCAACGTACTAGTGAATTGGAAACAAGATTTAATAGACTAGAACGTAACCTTGATTTTGATGAAAAGGGTGGGTTGTCAATTTTCTCCCAAAAAGTTAGGCCATTTATTGTGGGTAAATATGTGGAGTTAACTAAAGAGGAATTCCAAATCGTTCATTGGTATATTTTGAACAATTGCAAGAAAGTCGATATATAGATTGAGAATGTATATTCCTTTTGATTCAAATAATCATATTAGAATTTTGTTCATTGAATCTCATTTCCTTACTGTTATTTACTTTTTTAAATAGAGAGCACATAGATTCCACTCGTAGCAAAGGGATTATTAATGTTGGAGAAAGACATAAGTTGAAGTTTGTATCATGGTTTAGAAATCGAGAAAGTTACATATTGATTACATATTATGAACATATGACAATTTATATGTTAGAATAACTTCTAATTTCATTTTATCATACAGATGATACGCTTGCATAATCGTAACGTGCAAGAAGCGACAACAACATTATATAGTTTGGGCATATGGGCCTCATATTTGTGGCAAAAAATATACAGGTTGTATTGTTAATGGGGTGAGACTTCACATACAAGATCGAGATAGTCAACTTAGAAGCCAAAATTGTAGGGTTATTGTTGAGGGATGTCATGATGACAAATTTATTGACTTCTACGGTGTCATCTCTGAAATAATAGAGTTGCACTACATTAAGGATAAGAATATTGTTCTATTTAAGTGCAAATGGTTGTTAATGGACATTTTTATATTAATTTTATATTTATAATTTGCTAAACTCTTGTCCATTTAATGTTTAAATTGCAGTAATTAAGAGTTATTTGTTTTTAATTTAGGCACATATTGGATGAATAAAAACGTTAACAGGAGTTTAGCAAATTATAAATATAAAATTAATATAAAAATGTCCATTAATATTGTAGGCAATTTTCTCTAATAACATAAAGGCCTCGTCTTCATTCTTGTCCATTAAATCACCTCCAGCTGCAACATCTATTGTACTTCGCATAACCGGAGAAACTCTGTTGTAGAATATTTGCACAATCATCCACTTCGGGACACCGTGATATGGAAATTTGCATTGAAGCTCCTTGTACCTCTTCCATGCTTCATACAAAGACTCATCTTCTTTGGGTTGAAATGAGGTAAGCTCACTTCTGAGCTTTGTCGTCTTCCTAGTTGGAAAATACTGAGCCATAAAAGCCCTGGACAACTCTTGCCAATTGTTTATCGAACCAGGTGGTAATGAATGGAGCCAATCTTTAGCCCGATCTCTCACAGAAAAAGGAAACAAACGAAGCCTTATAGCATCCTCAGGTACCCCGTTTTGCTTCAACATTTCACAAATCTCCAAAAATTGATGCAGATGGACTGATTAGGCGACTGATTGTTTGGTTAAATGGGACATTTTTGTTTTTGTTTTTGTTTTTATTTTATTTTGTGTTAATAGATTCTGTTAGAATTAATTTTTGTTTTATTTGTTCTCTTTACTGTCTACTGCTTATTTTGCATTTTTTGCACCTTGCATTTGATCTTGCTGTGTTTTTCTTAGTCTATGCAAAGGGCCGTCAGTGCTGAAGAGTTATTGTTTGATTCTAAAATCAGGAAGACAGGTAAGGCACTAAGGAAGGAAGCCAAAGCTAGAAAAGCATGGGCAAAAGCATCTAACGCACAGCATGTGCAGGAACGCTGGATCGAACCTGAATTTACTATAACTTTTCCAACAGAAGAGATAGTCGAAGCGGAAATGACTGAACAGAATCAGAGAACTATGAGGGACCATGCAGTGCCAGATTTTGGGGAATTTCGCCCTAGCATTACAAGGCCTCCTGTGCACGCAAATAATTTTGAGTTAAAACCTGGCCTTGTATAGATGGTGCAATAGAATCAGTTCGGAGGGCACCCAACAGAAAACCCACATGTCCACTTGCATCAATTTTTGGAGATTTGTAAAATGTTGAAGCAGAACGGGGTACCTGAGGATGCTGTAAGGCTTCAGTTGTTTCCTTTTTCTCTGAGAGATCGGGCTAAAGATTGGCTCCATTCATTACCACCTAGTTCGATAAACAATTGGCAACAGTTGTCCAGGGCTTTTATGGCTCAGTATTTTTCACCTGGGAAGACGTCAAAGATCAGAAGTGAGCTTACCTCATTTAAACCCAAAGAAGATGAGTCTTTGTATGAAGCATAAGAGAGGTACAAGGAGCTTCAATGCAAATTTCCACATCACGGTGTCCCGAAGTGGATGATTGTGCAAATATTCTGTAACGGAGTTTCTCCGGTTATGCGAAGTACAATAGATGCTGCGGCTAGAGGTGATTTAATGGACAATAATGAAGACGAGGCCTTTATGTTATTGGAGAAAATTGCCTACAACAATTATTAGTGGAATAATGATCGTAAAAAGGTTAAGCAAGAGGGGAAGAAACCTTAAGGAGTCTTCGAATTGGATGCCTTTACCTTGTTGAATTCAAAATTTGAAGCTCTTTTAATGAAAGTAGATAAGTTTGCCGCAGCTGCTGTGAGTAATATGAATGCCTTACAGGATCAGGAATTTAGGTCGAGTATGGGTACAGAATTTCAGAACATTGGATAAGAATTTGGGGCTAAACATATAAATTTTGTGGGAAATTATGGGCAGAAGAACCAAGGTGGAGCTTTCTCAAACACTTATAATCCTGAATGGTGAAACCACCAAAATTTCTAATGGTCTCAACAATCCAAGCCACCCCAAAGTTTCCCTAACCAAAACCATTACTCACAAAATCATCAGCATTACCAATAGACCCAGCAACAACAAAACCGTGTCCCTCCAGGTTTCTCAAACTTGAGACAACAAGCCCAGCTACTTGAGCCTAAGTCCAACCTTGAATCAATGATGGAAACCTTTATGCAGAAGCAAGGAGACTTGATCCAGCAACTTACTACCCGAATGGACCA
>JANVCL010000003.1:31558633-31573447 GCA_026546855.1 Erythroxylum incrassatum | reverse complement strand
AACAAATACTGTTTGAAAAACACGTTTGTATTAGAGACAAATTAAAAAGCTTATAGATTAAACTATCTTTACAATTTGTTTTGTTACCCGTTTCAATTTTAATTAAATGTACTGGGCATTTTTACTGCACATTTGCGTAGAGTTAACTTGCTAGTTAAAAGATTATTGGCACCTCGGTTACCTCTAATAGAATAGAAAGGGATGTACTGTTAAATGGGTCAGTTGATTTTTATGCTTGTGAGGCTTCGGTTGCTTCAGTTTTGGAGGATGAAATCAAAAGGGCACTTTTTGACATTGGGGATGATAAGCACCAGGTTTGGATGGCTTTACATCAGCTTTCTTAAAAAAGCAATGGCATATTGTGGGAAGGGACTTTGTTGTAGCAATCAAGGAGTTCTTTGAAATGGTAAACTTCTTGAGCAAACTAATCATACCATCATTACCTTAATGCCCAAAACTAAAAATGACATGAAGGTGAAGGATTTTAGGCCTATTGCTTGCATTAATGTTCACATACAAGGTGATTATGAAAATATTGGTTGAAAGAATTTCTCCTTTACTTGGATCTTTGGTTGATCCAACCCAAGCTACTTTTGTCTGGAGAAGAACTATAATGTATAATGTCTTTTTAGCACAGGAGTTAGTTAGAGGCTACATTAGGAAGACGATTTCTCCAAGACGCATGATCAAGCGAGACATTACTAAAGCTTATGATACTGTTTCCTGAACCTTTCTTGAGGATATGTTGATTAGATTGGGATTCCTATTACAATTTGTGGGATGAATTATGGAGTGTGTCACTACAACATCTTTCTCCATATCCATTAATAGGGTCTTGCATGGTATGTTCAGAGGACAACGAGGTTTCAAACAAGGTGATCCTATATCTCCTACTTTGTTTATTCTATGTTTGGAGTACCTTTCTAGGTTGCTTAAGATGAGAACCACAAACTCTCATTTTAACTATCACCCAAAGTGTAATAAACTTGGTATTACGCATATTGCCTTTGCTGATGATCTTATGTTGTTCTCGAGAGGGCATTTTATGTCTATTAAAATTCTTATGGATGTTCTCAGAGATTTGGAAGGGGTGTCAGAACTAAAGGTTAAGCCTTTCAAATCTAGTATGTATCTTGCAGGAGTATATGGTAGAGACCAAGAGGATATCATGGAATTGGTTGATTTTCCATTAGGAGCATTTCCAGTTCGTTATTTGGGCATGCCATTAGCTCTTTTGAAAGTTTCAATTACCTAATTCTCCTCTCTAATCGAGACTATTGAGAGTTATATTAATAATTGGAATGCTAAACGCTCTTTTATGCTAGACGCCTTGAGTTGATTAGGGTGGTAATATAAGGAGTACAATCATTCTAGCTCCAAGCATTTCCAATACCTATCAGCATCTTGAACAGAATCACCTCTATGTGTAGGTTGTTCTTCTAGGGACGGAAACATTATAAGGTGGCCTGGGGATGATATTTGTAGACCAAGGGAAGAAGGTAGCTTAGGTTTAAAAAATTGTAGAGTTTGGAATGTTGCGCTATTATCAAAGGTTCTTTGGAATATTCATTCCAAAGTTGAGACTCTTTGGTTCGATGGATACATGAGGTTTTTTTAAGGGGAAAATATATTTAAGATTGGAAACCATCGAATAGAGATTCACCTTTGATAAAGATGTTTGCCTTTATTAGAGATTCTTTGATGGAGAAATTTGGTGGAAGGGAAATTGTGATGTGGAGACTTCAGAAGATGTGCATAAATGAAAGACTTTCTTTAAGGAAGATGTCTGAGTTATTACTTATGAAGTAGATAAAAAGACCGTGGATTCCTTTCAATTGGATGAAATACATTCCTCCAAAGTTCTCCTTTATTACTTGGCTTGGTTTGCATAATAGATTGCCATCCAAAGATAATTTGATGTTTCTAGACATAGATAGAACATGTAGTTTATGTAGAGTTGAGCAGGAGACGGTGGCCCATTTGTTTCTTAGATGTTCATTTTCAGATATAGTCTGGGATAAAGTTCGAGGATGGCTTGGATTAATACAGGGGATGTCTACATTGACTAGTGCTATTAAATGGATCCATAAAGACTACACCGGAGCACGATTGAGAAGCAAGGCTGTAAGATTGGCGTTTTGTTGCACCATCTACACTTTGTGGAAGACAAGAAATGCAGTTATTTTAGACTCTACTTCTTTTACATGCTTTGATGTAGTATTTAAAATAAAGACTATGATTTATAATATTTTTATAGAATGTATCCTTGAACTTTGATCACTCTTTGATTTTATTGTTGTCGTTGGACTGTTTTGATTTACTTCATTTGGTTGGGGTATGCCCTAATGACCTTGTATATAATTTTTTTTGGTTTAATTGTGGAGGAATTTGGTGTTTGCATCCCCCTTTTGAATCTAGGAAATCCTTGCTTTTTGAAAAATTAAGGAATTATAATCTTGTAGGGCCCTCGAGTAGCATTCAAGGGCCTCACTCTCCCTATGCTTCAATTCCAAATTGTGAGGATCTAGATAAACTTTCTCTTGGAGATCTTTAAGAGTCACCCTTGCATTATGAAGAATTTAAATAAACAGGACCCTTATCCCTAACACAAGTTTGCTAAATACCTTGACTAAATCCAAAATCCACTTATTGTAAGCCAAGAAATTGCAAAACATGACAGGTGCATTACAAGAAACTTGACAAGTAAAGACAATAACCTCCATAAGTAGTGATCTGATCATATTAGAGGGCCAAAATAAGTAAAGAGACCATGGCATTGATTAGTCCAAAGATGGTTGACTAGCACCCTATCTAGGCTTCTCATTATGAAGCTACTCCCTTGCTGCTTATTAGACCAAGTAAAGTGAAGTATGATGAGCAAGTTTTACCTATAATAAAACCCTCAATATCTGTAAGTATATGGATCGTAAACTTGTAGTAGCAAAAAGTATCGATCCCACAAGGAACTAGATAAAGCGAATTGAAACTAACTTTATATAAAGTAATAAAAGATGATTTAAGTAAAATGATAACAGAAAATTAAAACAATTAAATAAAATCAAGAAAATAAAAAATAATAAGTGAGCTGCCACAAGTATTCAAGGATGAATGTATAGGATCTATTCCTTCGATATTTGTTCCCTTAATGATTATTGATTCAATTATGTGTCAATCCTACATTTTTTAAGGGTTTGATTACTCTCTCTCAAGACCTAGTCAATTAACCCTAATTGAATACGAAAATTTCAAATTTTGCAGCCTCTCGATTCACAAAACTTTCCTAATGTTTCAATTGGATTTGAAGCTATCTAATGAATAATAAAGTTCTCATACATGATCACTCTTTTAATGAGAGTTGATTTGTTAGATGCATGAGATATTAAATCACCAATTCTTAGTGTGCAATTTAATCAAATTACTTTTTACTCACTCTCTCAATTTATTGTCAAAGTATGAACATGCACCATTAACACAACACAAAATATGTATTGAATCAATAACAATCAAAGTCATAAAATAACTATGGAATAATCCCTAATATGGAAATAAAAATATCATTAATATAATAGACATTTGAAAATTCTGTTTACACATTAAGTAATATGAAAATAATAAAAGAGAAAGAAAGAAAAACTCTATTTGGAGCTTGATATGGAAAATTGGAAATCTAGATGTCTTTCTTGATCTTCCTTGTTTCCAAGAAAGCGGCTATGTTTTTTAGGCTTCATAATGTTCTTAAATAGTCCTAGAGGGCCTTGGGGGTGTAATTAAGGTTTTTACCCTTTGATCGGTTCCAAAAATGCCCCTGAACCCTAAACAGATGGAAAAAGTCTCACCTGAAAGTCACTTTCACGATTGTGCTTATGGAGTCAAAATCGTGACTAAGTGAATTTGCTCTCTGCCATGATCATGCATATGAAGTCACCATTATGACTCTAGATAAATCTCTTTTGTCGTGATCGTGGCATGGGAGTCACAATCGTGATCTTGCCCATGCAGCTCCATTCACGTCCAAAGCTCTTGTTCTTCACTATCTAATTTCCAACACTAACAAACAAATCAAACACCTCAAGAAACAAATAATTAAGAATGAAAACATGTTCCAAACCACGCAAACACTTAGAATATAAATAAGCACTCACATTAACATAATTCTAAGCCTATACATGCAACAATCATCTAATAAAACACCTATAAACACACTAAATCACCTATCAAAACATAGTATAAACTACACCTATCAGAATCCCACATACCTCAAGTCAAAAAATTCCAATAAGCCTAAAGAAGATTCCAATTCTTTCCCGAGAGAATTAAGGTTGATATTGTCCCCTTAAACTTTAGAAAGATTTAATACATAATTGAAATCTCCAATAACAATCCAGGGTTGACTACAAAAGATTTTATAGAAAACAAATCCTCCTCCAATTTGGATCTTTAAAAAGCAAAATTAGAAGCATAAATGATAGTCAAATCGAATGAAAACTTAAAAGTCAAGTCCTTACAAACAAGATGTATATATTGATCTTAGTTGCACTTTGTTGATGCTTAAAACTTGTCTCTCACATAAGCCAAAACTATTTTGACATTGTAGTGGTTTTGGTGATTGGAACCAAAACTCTAATTAGGGCTTAAAAACTTCATAAAATCCTATAACATGTGAGTTTTAATATAAGTCTTCAATAATTAAAAAAAGGTTTCTTATCCAATAATAAGTCTTTTATTGATTGCTTTTTGAGAGGATCATTCATTCCTCTGATATTTCAAAAGATCATAGCAAAAGGATATTATAAATTACAAGGCTCCGCTAGTCTTTTTCCTTTTCTTACCAGATTTTCTATTTGGGGTAGGGGTGCACTTCTCTAACTGGTGCTCTATTAAATCCTGGCCATTGTCTATAGATAACAGATCCTTCCTCCAACTCTTTGCACCCAGTCCCTTGTCGGTGACTTCCTTATTTAGAGCACTAGGACCACCTACTAGATCTAGAGTCTCATCCACTGGTTTGGGATTTTTAAACAAATCCTTATTTGCTTCAACGGTTAGCTATTCAGCTTTATTAGTTCCAAAGTTTACCTATGTCTGGTCAACCTCATTAGTTCCCAAGTCTGCTTAATACTTAGAATCTTCAATGCCCATCAATTCTTAATATTCACCTGTTCTAAATACTTTGCTAGTTTCCTTCCATACACGTTTACCTAGTAGAGGTTTCTAGCTATATGAGAGCCTAATCTCAGCTCTAACTAATTCCCTAACTTTATAAATTTTCAACATGAGAAGCACCTTAGGCAAATCATTCTTAATTCTTATTTCCACACAAACTCTAGCATAGCATAACAAATTCTCTCAAACTTAGCAATAAAAGAGTCAAAAGTAGAGGTTTACCTACCGAGCTTGCCAAAAAGCTTAACCCACCCACAGTCCATTACTTAAGTGGCACATTGCAAAAGTTTATCAAAATGGGGAAGAATTCTATCTCATTCATGTCTAGTTCCGTGTCTGGAACCCAAATTTGTGCCGACAATGGTTGCCCGCCTATGAGCCATGGACCTATTTCTATAATCGCAAACAAACAATCCTTGTCTCTAAATCTGAAGATGAAGGAGTCCTCCTCAGTAAGGAGCGTCTTCTCCAAACCCTTGTTCCCCTATTTGGAATGAGCCCAAGCGTGGACCTAAGGGAATGAGGGTCTTTTGTTTAAAAAGAGTCCAACTAAGCTGCTTGACGAAGCGCTAACCCCTGTTTTTAGAAACTCTTCAGCAGGGAGACAACTCCATTCACCAATGTAGACTATAAGGGTATGTTTGGGAGTTTAGGATGGAATGGAATGGAATGACAATTAATGGAACGGAATGGAATTGAGTGGAATGGAATGAAATGGGTCACTCCATTGTTTGGAAGTTTAAATAAAATAAGAGAGGGACTCCTTTGATCATTGTTTGGAAGTGATACTAAAAATAAATGAAATGGAACGACTTGTAATATTTTTTTCCAAAATTACCCTTGTAATAAAATATGCATAGTTGCTATGAAACTATTTTAGTAACCCCAAAGCATTTCAAATTGTAGGATGTCCAAACACATAATATAGGATAAAGCACACATCCTTCGATTTACAAAACTTCTCAAACACATAACACTAGTAAGCGCACGTCCATCGATGAACAAAGAAGACGACACCAGCATCAATAAAAATTTCTGATTTCTTCACATAAAAAAACTGTCAAGAAGATGAACACAGAAAAATAGTCGATGCTTACTTGATGAAACGAAGACAGATGACCCTAGCAGTTGTGGAGAAAAACGTTCATCAATGGAAGAAGCCAGTTGAAGGAGAAATACAATAGATGTAGTAACATGTAGCCGAGTAGGTATTTGTTGGACTGGGGTTGTAATTTCATTAATTTTTAGGGTATTTTTGTCATTAAATTAGGAATTGGAAGGCAAGTCATGCCATTCCATCCCTGACCCCCCAATTTGGGAGGTCACAAAATATTTAATTTTGGATGGCAATGGATGGCTTCCAAAGCTATTAATTGTCATTCAATCCTGTTTCAAAATAGACTCCGAAACAATAGTCTGAGTCATTTGGGCCATTCCATTACATTCCCTTCCACCCCTCCACCCACATCCAAACATATCCTTAGTCCTAGCCTAAACCTAAGACCTGATTTTTTCACAAAAAATCAAATCTAAGGTCCGGTCCAAGATTTGATTAACCCAGGCCTAACCCGTTAATTTTGGCTCGAGGTGAGGTGGGCAGAAGTTAGCTAGGGTCCAATTTCATCTCTACTTTTATTCATTGTAAAAAGTTAAAAAAGAAAAAGAAAAGGACTCCCCAATACTAATCACATACTTTTTATACACAGGTGGACCGGTCCCGTGATTCGTGTGGCCTCAAATTACAAAGTACAAAGTCGATAGTTATGATCATTCAATTTTTGGTATCATCCGTATTATATTTTTATGCTACCATCTATCTTTGAGATGGGGACTCTACATATAGGTGCATTTTAATCATCATGCTGACGAGTGGTGGGGACCGTTGATTCCATTGGCCAACCTCATTGACTTATGCAAGATCATACCAAGAAACTTGGGTTGCAAGCACACACTTCAATAGTTTGTCCTGTGATCAATTCAACTTTGGTTGATCAATGAAGGGAAAAGGTACCGAGAGTCTGTCTGTGGGGGGGACCATGAACTTTTAAAGTTCCTTAATTTTAGTACAAATAATTTAAAAAATTAATATTTTTTAATAAGTTATGATATTAATGTTTGTGTCATTTATTTACTTAACAAAATTTTATAAATTTAAATTAATAAAAACGTAATTTTATCGAATCAGATAGAGAATTACTCTCGAGGGCAAAGATAAAAACGAGTTTAATTAATTACGAGGCTTATGCAAAGATTTGGTAATATTAACACAAATCAGAAACTATTTCTTAAGATATATGCTTGAGCCACTTAATGTTAAGACGGATAGGCCACTATCAATGAAAAGGTAGACGTTTGATGTCCTTGTACCATATTCAATAATACGACGTACAAATATGCCTAACTTTTTTTTTCTTTCTTCAAAGTAAATTAATGGCTGTGAGCTATTGTAAGGGAAGAAGATATGGCTATGGGGTTTGCTGGCCGGATTAGGTTTCAGAAATTTTTTTATACTGTAATAGAATTTCATGCTAATGTGAATTGAAAAATGACAATTTTTACAAAATTATCACAATTTTTTTAATTACTTATAATCACGATAGAGAAATTGGGCGGAACAAAATTTAACCGAGCCAATAATTTTATTTTTATTTTAATTAAATTACTAATAAATGCAAAGTAATTTTAATAAGATAATTTAAATTGTCGACAGGAAAAAAAAGGATTAAACAATTGAAAAATTATAATTTTGATATAATAAGAAAAAATTAAAAATTCAATATTAAAAATTTTGATTTTTATTTTAGGTATCTCTTGATAATCAAATTTGTATTCAATTTATTTTATTTTAAATTCAAATATTAATATTTAATTATATAATTTTAGTCTTTTTGTTAATTTTTTATTATAAGAATTTTATCATAAATAATTATTGATTATATATTTGACATATTCTATAAATAATTTACAAAGAGATTGAATCCAACTCCAAGAAAAATCTTACTAGAACTTCATTCTACGCGAAAAAAATAACATTTTTACACTTCGTCATTTGCTTAAAGGAACATTGCAATGTTACCATACGAGAATGAGCAAAGAGAAGTGACTTCTAAGGTTTTATTTTTACCGGAGAAGAAGCATCAAATCAAGAAGTGAAAGATTTGGCAAGCAACGTCCAAAAAACTGAATTATTTGCATATGCATACAAAGCCTTTCTTAACCAGAATCGATTTGCCATCATCACACAGTACGCATTCAAGTTGTTTTTTAATGTTCAGTTCTGTGTGGACCTGAAGAAGGGAAAGGATCATCTGCTGCTCTTTTCCTTCACTTATCAACTTGACGTAACAGCTCTTGTTGCCACCCCCACGTTCACACGGCTTTTAAGATTCTTTCTTCAATTTCACCTGAAACTTGAAATGGATCAAACTAGCGATTATGCTGTGATTGCAGGTTATTACGATAATAATACGATAAATTACAGTAACGAAATCGCAGCATTAAAGAACTTTATACATGAATGATGAAACTATCACTATTCACTATCAAAACATACATATATATATATATATCGATAATGGGCTGTCCTTTTGAGCAGAACAAAGGACATGGAATAATACCCCGTTGCATCTTGCAAGCTTAATAGAATATTAAACCAAAAGGGTTTTAAGTTTTATAACTCAGGATCTAAACCTCCATCATCGATTACATAAATTACTATATGATCATGTGCAGTTGAAAAACAAATACAAAATTTCAGTCAACTAGAGCCATAATGATCATCTCTTTTTTTTTTCCATTTTTTCAGGTGAATTACAGCTATTTGTTTTTGTTTTTGTTTGGTCTTTGCAAGTGGGCCATTCTGCCAGAACAAGCCTGACTGTAAATATGTCCTCAGCCTAAGCTCAGTCCCACGAGATTTAATTTGAATACCTTAGATGTGATATTACATATCTATTTCTGTCTATATCATGCAAACATTGTAAGCACCAGCAAGTTCTTATGAGATTCTTTTGTAAGGACGACTCATATATAAGAAAATGGAATAAAATTGAGGAAACGTCAATATCCAAATTAGCATGATTTAGTACCTTGAACATGCTCAAAAGCAACAGTGGTTAGTACTTCATTTTACTTTATATTTCCAAGAGATGATGCACTATATCTGTTCTATTCTTACAGGATGATTCACTAGCACCTAAACCAAAAGGAAGTTTGAAACAAATGGGGCTGAAAATGGTGAGTTAGCTCATCTGATAATAATTTCTGAAAAGATCACAGTAGCTAATCAATAGTAAAAATAGGCTGAAATTTGGAGGATTCCATCTAAAAGTATCAAGACTTCATTGCCTGCGATATTTGCTTCTGGAGATGTTTATATACATATTTTGTTGATCAAATATCAGAATTACTCTATCAAATTTATGGTATTGTATACTTTTCTTGGCTGAGACATAAAATTTAAGAGGCAAAGGAACAAATTCAAAGCAATCTGAAGATTTTCACAACTTTTCCAGTTCAGTTAGAGGCTTCAATACTGCAGACCTACACAAGTAAGAATTCTCTACTTAGTCAATATCTATTGTAATCTTCTTACTTGTTTAATCCCAAATTTCTTAGGAATAGACCAAAAAGACAAAGAAAAACCCTAATTTCAGGAAGATTTTGGCTTCTTTTCATCAGAACCCTGATAATAAGTACATCAAATGGACTGTATTCCAGATGATAAAGCTCACAAAATACAGGAATATCAATTAAACATGAAAAAAGGTAATGGAAAAAACTAAGAACTCTCACCTGATTCCTGTTCCAATGATCTTGTATGTTTGCCCCTGTCCTTAATTTGCAGTAGTATCTTTCATTTCCTGTACGAGCACAGATAAAGGGAGGACCCCCAACACACTAATATCAAGAAGAATTGCAACTGGACTTGTACTACATATGTTCTGTACAGCCCAGAAGCCATTATATATTGTCTCACAATAATTACTCAGTGAACCCACTAAATTTAGGCAAAAGTTTAAAAAGAAGAAACAATTGAAGCAGCTTTACCATGTTTTAGATGCAGAAGATCTTAGATCCAGCTACTTCAGGCATAGTCATTCATCGCCGATGCAGCATCATCAAGATTCTCATGCTCAGATAACACTTAAACAGCATACAAAAGGGCTTGTACTTTTTAGCTATAACAGAAAACAAGCCTTGCTTGCATGTGAATCTTAATGATGCTGCACCTGCAACCAATGACTGTTGATCAAAGAAAGATCAGATTTTTCACCTAATCGATCCCGTCTAAGAGAGGAGAACCTCATGTATATACCCATTAAAGTTTTTGTATATACTTAGTTACTTATACACACATACGTGTGTGAACAACAACATGGGAGGGAGGAAAGGAGCAAGAAAGTCTGGATCAGTCGGTCTTGTGAAGCAAAGTGAATGAATGAATAGAGCGTTCCTAGGAAGTAGGAACTAAGAACGCAAATTCTTCTACCATAAAACTAAGTACCGTTTACTTTGTTGCCTTTATAGGCATACATACGTAGACATTCGAACCGTAGATACTTTCGTTTCCCATGTTTCTTGATGATCTGAGGGGAACCATCAACTATTTAGAGCTATAAAACATTGCCCATGAAAAGAAAAAGACTGACAAATTTAAGGAAAGGGCAATTTTCAAGAAGAAGAACCAACTACTTTTTCGGTTCTGATGATTTATGAGACGATTCCAGGGAAGAGTCTAACCCTCTAACAGTTGTTAGAAAGCAAAGTGACTAGAAAAGAGAAATCAGATAATATAGAGAGATAACCTCAACAGGACGAAACAAGGGAAAAACATCCATTAACAGATTGAAGCTGCTTTGGAACAAATCATCAATGGTGGAAAAATGTAGCAGTAGAAGAACATGAAGTGGAGTGATGAAGATCTAGTGGCTAGTTGATGAGGAGAGTAGGTAAGGCGAGGAGGGCTTTTGCTAGAGGTTCTTTATATACACATACGACTTCACTTGAAGCCAATCTCTCTTTGTCACCAATGGGTGCACAGCACACTATCCTGGTCTTTTGCCTTTGTGCTCTTGGTCTCTTTTTTTTTTAATATTATTATTGATTTATTATTTTAAAACTAAAATATGGTACACTATAACATTAGATGTTCTGAGTTGACATGTTCCTACTATTCTTTAAGAACCCTTTCTTCTTTGGTGAATATAAATTATAATTTGAGTGGACGAAGGCCGAGATTTAGAAATTTTTAAGGATATTTAAATAATTATAGTTAATTAAATTATAATTATTGTGCTCAAATAAGAAATTGAAAAGCTTTTATTATTATGCTAAAATTAAAAAACATTTAATAAATATATCACATAAACAAAAGTTAATCAAATATTTATAATGGATTAGTGAAAATAAGAGAATTAAAGTTCGAATCTTAAAATTAAAAGGAATTTAATTATTGTGTTCCTAATTAGAAGAAAAAATATTTCATAATCAAAGAAAAAGAAGTATTAAATTTTATACCCTTCTTTTAATTATAAGGTATTATATGATTTTCCATATGCATTAATTTGGAAATGATATATAGTCTTAATTACATATTGCTTTTATTGCCAAGAAAAGACATGATATATAGTCTTAATTACATATAAAAACTGCCAAGGGAAGACAATTAAACAAACTCTCTCCATTTGGAACCCAAATTCTCCAACACATTTAGTGCTATTAAATTATTAATCCACTCTTGTGAAATAATTTCTCTTTTAATCTTGTCTAAGGTGATGAGGATATAAAAGCATATAGTTAAGCATAAATTGTAATTCCTACAAAGTTTGAAATGTCTATTGTTGGGTATAGATGACCAATAGTATTATAAATAGTAAAAAATTTATTATTTAATAGTAATAATTGATCTTCTAATATAATTATTATTATATGCACTAAATTAATTTCCCTAATTTAAAAGAGACTCCTGACTCAAAATTAATTAATAAAATATAATAAAAAATAATCATGCAAGCTAGATTTTTCTATTGAAAAAACAATAGACAACTAAACTTTTGATGTTTTACTTATATATTCTCATTTAACTATTTAAAAAGGTAAATTATTCTTTTAATTATAAAATACTCAAAATTAAACAAATTTACATTTATAAAATATGAAAACTTATGCAAATAATTTGTGTTCAATTTAAAAAACTTTTATAAATAATTTGATAACAAATAGCTTAAAATTTGTAATTAAACATGATAAGTGGACAAAAATAATCATAAAAAGCGACAAAAAAAGATTCAAACAAGGGCTGATTATTCAAAAGTTGTTCCTCAACAACTCCAATTTGATTCTACTTAAGTTTAGGTGAAAGAAAAAGAAGAGAAAATGGAGAATATGTTAAAGGTTGTACATTCTATGTATCTTGGTGAACGAAGACCTCTTCCCGATCAAAATTCATATTTTAAGTGGACTGCTTAGACTTTTTTACATTATTATAAGGAAAAAATACATAGAAAATATCTCTCCATAGTGCCGTCTTATCGACTTTTAGATGATTCCCAGATTAATAGCTAAGGAATTATCAAATTAGAAAGTACTAAGAAAGGAGTTTGAAAGAGACTAATACGTATTTTGCATGGAAATTTAATATAGGAATCTTGTTGAAAAAGATAATAATAATAATAATAATAATGTTAAGCAATTCATGTTTGGTACGCTAAGTCAAACATAAATTAGCTTTTCGATGGAAACTATATCGACATTGATCTGAATTATTGTCTGAACATAACATGACAATTCACAAGAGACTTAATACAGAATTTGATTCATGTACTGATAAATAATATATACATATATTAATGTAAGAAGTCAGTTTTCATGGTACTAGCTGCAAGGTTAATGTCCCCAGATCTTGGACTGGGTCAGATGTTGCGCAGTCCATATTATTTAAATGCTTATTACTATGTTTTATCGTTGAAAAGTGGGAAAAGGGTGAAACTTTCGAAGAAAGTCTAATAGAGGAAGTAGGTACGATTTAACATATTTTAAAGAATTTATATAGATCAAAGGTGTGAATTGTAACCTAAGGTCTTTTAAAAAGTTCAAATTATTTCTATTATAATTTAAAATAGTACTGATAGTACCATAAATAATAACTAAATTATAATTTTGGTAATTTGTAAATATATAAATTTTATTTCATGTCACAATTAAATTAAATTAAATTTAATAAACACTCATATAATTTTAAAAATAATTTCTTTAAATATCGACTAAATGTACAATTTTTATTTTAACGTTTCACAAAATGTCTAAATAACTCTCAATTTGTTATCATTATTACTATTTTTAGGGTATAATAATTATTATTGTGGTAATAATGTTAGTACGCAACGGTAGGAACTTATTTAGATTTTTTTTGAAACATTGAGGTAAAAATTACATCTTTAATCCAAATATATCGAGTTTCTAAATTATTATATTAAGAAAATTCTGAATTTAAGCCCCCATATAATATAAATAAATAATTAGGTACTAGGAAATAAGGTTTGGTAATGACGAGGAAAGGCTTTTGATTTATGGTGAGACGTCCAATTGATCCTTCACCAAAGATTATATAGTACAATATATATATATTATTTCTAATTTAAAAGAACCAAAAAAAGAGTTTACGACCTATAATTTAAGTGTTTTAAAAGATTATATCAATTCAAAATTTTTAAAAAATTAAAACTGTATTTTACATATATAAATTCTTTTTGTTTATTTTATATACAATTTATTCAGAATTTTAATATGAGAACTCGTGCTTGAGTGATAATCATATTTATAGTTTAAATTTTAAGTGTTTTGAAAAATTATATCTATTAAAAAATTTTAAAATTAAATTATACTTTTTCATACGTAAATCACTTTTTGTTTATTTTCTACAGAAGGCTTATTTAGAATTTTAATGCAAAAACTCATCCCAAGGAATAATGAGAATTTATATAATTTCAATATGCGTGTAATATATCTTAGTGTGCGTTAAATTTAATTGTCTCATTTATACTTATAATTAATTTTTATTTAAATTAAATTTAAATTTAATCAAATTTATTAATTTAAGGAAAGGTGGCATCTTACTAAACTTTTTCAAATCATCTTTGCTAGATCACTATTATGCTCGTCGAGACAAATTTCAGGTCAATTTTCTATCTCTACATGGCAAATGAAGAGAATCGTACGTAGCATAATAAAAGAGGTATGAAAACGATCAGAAATTAACATACTTTTTCTAAAAGGCTGCATGTGGCAGAATCTGTATGGTTTTGCATAGAAGAAGATACGTCATTTTCCATTCAATAGTGGTCGTGGTAAGCCCATACATACGTAACAAAGAGGGAAATAAAAGAGGAAGCCAATAAATAGAAATGATTCCTTCAAATTTATAGAATCAAAAAGCACAACCACTACCTCTCGATTTATTTTTATTTTTATTTTTTATTTTATTTTTATTTTACGGGCCCTAATGGTCTAAGTGGTTACTTTTACCAACATTCTTGAAATATAATCGGAGGCTTTATCAAGGAGGCTATCTACAAATTCTTCAAAAATGGAATTCTTCTCAAGGAAATCAACAAAACCTTCTTATGCCTTGTTCCCAAAGGCTTAAATCCA
>JANVCL010000003.1:31541276-31553385 GCA_026546855.1 Erythroxylum incrassatum | reverse complement strand
CCAGGGACGTATGTATGATAAAAAGGCAAGCAGTGGAGTGGATGATAGCTTAGGATTGTGATTGAAGAACATTAACTTTCTAAAGTAGTAGCAGTACTCTGCTACTACTTTGTCTCCAGGGACGTATGTATGATAAAAAGGCAAGCAGTGGAGTTGTAGGACAAGCTCATCACCACATAAAACTCTGAAAAGGAACAGAGCAAAATTCAAGGTGCAGATTCCTTATGTGTCAAAGGGAAGGGACCAACTTAAATCAATACCCATTTCAATCCCCACCCATGAAAAAGATTGAAAGATGTTTTTAAAAAAGGAGAGAAAATGTATTATTAGATAAATTATATATTAAATTAAAAAGATAAATTATATATATTAGAGTTTCGTTCCTTTTAAGCAAAAATTTCATTTTAATATTTTTAATACATGACCAATTCTTTAATTTAGAAAATTATTCATTTTTGTTTTTAAATCAATTAATACTCTTTAAATATTACTTATTATATCTTTTATTGGTAACCTTTACCATAGTTTAGATGTTGGGTATTATGTATTACATTACATTTTTTATTTCTATTTACTTGTATATATTTAAATTTTGTATGACCAATATTTTGTATTACATGTGGATTTATCGAAAAAACATTTATACTAAGTAGAGGTAAGATTGTGTATTACTAAGCCTCCTCAGACTCTGCATTTTAGCATAACTTTCACTAATTATTATTGTTATTGTTGTTTGTTTTAATATTTTTTAAAATATGTAAAATATAAGAATTGACTCTTAATCTTTTTCGTGAAAATTTAAACAAGCACTTTATGTTTCAAAGTTTTTAAGTTAATCCTTTATGTTAATATTTATTTATATCTATTTATAAAATAAATTTTATTCATATGAAACTTAGAAATATGTTTTTATATTGCACAGATAAATTTTTGTTCTTATCACACATTAATTAATAAATTACCCTATCAAGTTAATTATATAAACATATATTAGAGTTAATGATTAATTTATAAAAAATAAAATTTTAAAAATCATTTGAATATTTGTTAAAATTTAAAGATGAATTCAGACCTTTAATTTTTTAAAATATATATTATATTATGTTATTCCGGTGCTTATTAATTTAATTAAGTGGAATATCGTTTTCCCATCTGGATCGCCCTTGAACCATGTTACAAATTTAAATATTTTAATTACCAATTAAATATTGACCAACTTTTGAGGTAAACTATTCGCCTTTGTTATAAAGCGAGTCACTTTCATTTCTCTGTTTGCAGTACAATATCTGTCATTAAAATATCCTTAGGCTAGGTACATAAATAATACAGTAGGCTAGGGCATATAAATAATATAGTCACACCAGATGGATATTATTAATTAAGGACAAAGCTCACACTTCCATGTGCAATTGAAAAAGTTATAATTAAATAAAGGTATATGCTAATAAGCCGCTGACAAAAGGGAAACAAGATCTTCTGTTTAGTTTTATGATATTTTATTTTGTTCTATGAATCTTAGCCATTTATTTATACGGGTTTCGTGTAAATTTCGCATAAATAAACGTAAAATCTGTATAAATAAATAACTGAGATTTATGAGATAGAATAAGACACTATAAAATTAGACAGAAAATCTGAACTCAACAAAAGGATGGCCGTTGACTATAAGCAACAACCATAGTATCTTTAATCCTTAAAAGAACATGTTAATGGTGTGAACACACAATTATGGGACACTTACGAGGTTTATATATGCATGTGTGGGTAATGTACTTGGTTCATCACAAATGCCATTAATTTAAGAGGATATACATCAATCTAATTATTTAATGTAAAATAATTAATAAAATTTAAAGACTGAATTAAAAAATAAAAAAGCATCATTAAGTTAAAGCATTTTCTAGTTGTTTGGGGTAGGTTTATTTGTTGGTGTTAGTTGGACCACGTTCAACTGGTACAAGGGACACTTCTTGTTTTTTCATACAATACACCAGAAACAGTTTTTAAATTGAGAGCCAATCCGGTCTCCTTGATGCTGATCAAAGAATAAATGGAGGGCATCGTTCCAAATGGTGTCATTAAAGATGATATCGGCCAAGTTAGATTCGACTAACGATTTTATTTCGAAGTTTAATCTAATATCATTTTAAGTTCTTAAAATAAACTTAAAATGACGTCATTTTGTAGAAGGTTGAATTGATCGGTCGGATATATTGTTATTTATAATTGTTATGTTTAATTTGTGGGACTTAAGCTAAAGTTGAAATTAATGTATGTTGCTTTCAATTGGAATTCATCGTCTGTAACACAACTTGTGTGTTTGGAAGCTGGCGAATACAAGTCAACTTGGAGTAAGTGAAACGAATGAATGTGAATAAGACACATGATTTGTGGATAAACCATACATACTTAGCTGTCTTCGCATCATTCCTGGTAAGAACTGCACTGGACAACTAATCGCCTGCTTTGTCGGGCACAAAATGTCAATTACACAACTAATTCAACCATCAAACACTAATGATATCTAATGTTGCAACCATCTAGAAGTCTCAACCCATCCCAAAGCAAAGCAAATAGATTAAGTTCGGATTAATCTCAATATTATTTCGAATATCTTCATTAGACTTGAATTTAAACTCGAATCATATTACCAAATTCAAAATAGTTTCGAATCGAGTTCAAGTCTTATGCATAATTCATATACTATAGCTTTCCCTATGTTATTACTTATTGTTTTTGGTTATATTTTAGTTTCAAGTCAACTTATAATTTAAACTCGATTCGACTCGATATCTACCTTAATTTTTTGATGGGTTAATGTTATACCAGCCAAATTGTCATGACATTAAAATAATGAAAGTTAGATTCATTAGTTAAAAACTTAGCAAGGGATGTTACTGATAGACCAATAAAGAGATGTAACGTGTCCATATTCACACAAACAAGTTGCATATAAATACATCACTAATAGTAATTAACCATTGGATCCCAATTAGCAATCTCTTATAATAATGACAATTACAGGTTAGTTGCTTAGCTGGTTTGTGATTTGGTGGGATAGTTAAGCTTAATCAATGTAATTAAGTAGAGACCATGTAACCAAACCAATTAACTAACTTTGGTAGCTTAGAATGATGGGGGCTATATGCCATTGTCATGGCCAACAACCTAGTACTACAACTACTTTAGCATCCACGATCAAACTTGCTTTTTTGTCTTAAACTCTGTTTTCACTTTCTTCTTATCCTCTATACATACAAAACCCTCTTTTTTAACTTCCTTTTTCAAATTAAGGATAGGTGTCGTGGGTAAAGTTTAACTTGTTACATCACAAAACAATGCTTCTTGCTTTAGTTAACTTGATTGAATCTTTACCAAATATCACACCATTTTCTATATGGAAGACAAGGGTAAATTTTAAAATAATTATCTAAATTTGACTAAATAAACATAGATTTCGAATATAAAATTTTAAAATAAGTTTTACGATATAAAATTATAATTTTAGAATAAAAGATTCGATTCACTAAAAAATCCTGAATCAATCATTCATTCATGCGACTCATGTGATTGATTATGATCTGCTTATGTGATAATCCATTTACTGTCGGTTATGATTCGACCTAGTGACACTAATTCTTAATTTTTATATAATTAACTTAAATTTATGGATAATAATACAGTCGTTACATGCCTATCTGAACGTCAATATATCAATTATTAATCTGATTACTTAAAACAACGGAAAGATAAACAAGACATTTCATCTGTGAAGCGTTTTGATTAAGTAATCTCCTTAGTCGTATAATTAATCCTTAAACCTTCTCGAAATTGAGGATTTGTCCCTAAACTCATGCCTTGTTAAGATGGTATGTCGCTAATTGTTGTTGCTTTAGTACGAAAGTAGTCGGCCGTTTTCACTATAATTATTCCCACTTTATGTTCACTTGATGTTTGTGTTTAGATTCTCTTTGTGAAACTCTTCCACATGGACCGTGCTGCCAGGCTGGCATCTTGGAGATAGAGAGAGTTTAAGAAACCTAGGACTTCCTATTCCCACGAGGATTTGCAAAATCTTAATCTAAATCACTCACTAAACAAATTGTTTAATCTCTTGATTGATTTTGGGCTTAATTGGACTTTTTTTTAATAAAAATCATTTTTCGGCTCTAAAGGGCTCCAAATCAATACTCCTATCATGTGGTCTAACTTTTCATTAGTAATGTTTTTTAATCAAATTCCCCTTTTTACCCTCTAAATCTCAATTTTCTTCAATATTTTAAATTTTGGAACAAAAAATTAAATTAATAAGATAAGAGGTTTAAATTTTAAAAAGTTCAACTTATATTTGACAGATATAAAACTACTATTTAATACATAATAAACAAATTAATTTAAAATATAATTAAAAAGATGAATATTCTTATTATTGAAAAAGTTGAAATTTAATTTAAAAGGGACTAAAATTTTTTCAATCCTTAAATAAATATTAGTTTTATAACTAATTTTTTTCAATTTGCATTAAAAATTGAAATAAATCAAAATAATTAATTTATTTTGATTTAAGAAAATTAGTTAGTTTACAAAAATTAACTAATTAATTAATAAACCAACCAATTTTTAATAATATTTTTAAAAAATAAATCGAATTAAACAGTTGTTGATTCAAAATTTTTATAAATAAACCAACCAAACCGGTTCAATTTTCAAATCAATAATATTTACAGTAATTTATATTTCAATATTTGGTCTATTGAAACTCATTACTTTAAGTTGAAACAAGTTATAACAATAATTCAATGAAAGTTATATGCGAGATTTAAAGAAGTTCAGTAAAACATTACCTTACTTTTTAACTAGTACGGAGATTATTTTCGCTAGACTTATATAAAAATATAAAATATAAAAAGTAAGAAAAAGTTGAAATTTAAAATTGTTTCCCATTTTTAAAAATTGAAAGACAACTTGGGCAAATATCAATTTGACATAGCCCAAATGTTCATTAATATAATCTATCAAGGCACTGACCTTCCGTTTGAAAGCTAAATTTAGACACCTGAACGAAAGGCTAAGATTTAAAGTGGGTATGGGCTAAAAGAATTGGACGGACCTATTAGTCTTCTGTGGTACTTGCTATATATGTTTGGGCTTGGTTTTCTGCTGATTAGCTTCAAAAGTCACATTTATGTTGTTCAGTTAACTTTTTTTTTTACTACTTTTCATATTGATTTATTTTAATAATTTTTGTTGTTAAAAATTAATAAGTTTACAAATTAATAGAATATTTTTATAAATTAATAATTTTTTATAAATTTAAATAAATAATTTAATTTTTATTTAATACTTTTAAATTATTATTTTTTTTGTCTTTGACCAGGTATCCACCGACGGACCCAGTGACTAATCCCCTCGCTGATGAAAAGGCATCTCACAGGGTGGGACAGCTGACCCAAGGATTTAAAGCTGCTCCATACCCAAAGCCAAAGATCGAACCCTTGACCTTTGGTTAAGGGTGGATGAGTTCCTTGTCACTTAACCACACCCCTTGGATTAAAATTATTTGATTTCATAAAAATAATCTCTTTTAATCATATTTTAATTTTTTAATTTTATTCAATCTTTATATGATTTTATGATGGTCTAATATCGATTGAATCTTTTAAACCATAAACTTTTTGTCTTCTCAATTTAATTTATGGTCCGATTTTTAAAACATAATCTCAATTTTAGTTTGTTTTCGTTCAAATCATTAACTTCGATTTAAATTTGAGTTAATTAAACTAAATAATATTATTAAATTCTATAAAAACGACGCATTTTTAACTTTCAACTTAACTTAATTAAGCTCAGGTTGAAAAAATCGAATCAAGCTCAAACTATAGACTTGATTTGTTGACAACCCCAATAAAACTTATTTCGACCTCCATCTCAATCTAAACGAATTTGAATTGAAAATTTCTGAATCAAGATTGACTATAGACTCGATATGTAGTCAACCCTAATAAGATTGTATAGCGTTGGTTTAAGGATATACTGTTAGAAAAGAACATATAAGAAGGTCCGGTTTGAATATAGAGTTTTTGGCTTCCATTGTTGTGGAAGTTGCAGAGATTTTCAAAGATATCTACATAGGAAGCGAGCGAGCGAGAATAGTAACTTCAACAACTTTATAATATCATAATCACTTCTAAGACAAAACTTCCTTAAATGTACATGTCTTTGCATAGAAATAACTTGATTTAAAATTAACTCGGTTGAATTCATATATCATAATTTAAACCTAAGGTTGAACTCGTGAATTATCTAAAATAATATTGTTTTAAATATGTAAGTTGTTATGTATGTCTTGGAACTCAATTCAAAATTCAAGTTAATCAAACTAAATTCATTATCTTTGAGTCACATCAAGTGAATTCCTTAGCAGAGTAATTTTCGTGAGATGCTCTTTGAAAATGAATATAGCACCAAAAACACCTACTTTCCACATTTGCACATTTGCACATGCTGGGTATCAGTAGTCATTGGTAAGGACCCATCTTACAGTAACCATTCAACAGAAAGTATGTATCCAATAAAGATTTGAACAAAGAGAGCTCAGCAAGATCTTGTCTACTTCAAATGTTGGGGCAAAATATATAGGATTTAAATTGTTAATTGCTAATTGCACAGCTTATAATTGGACAATTGCAATAATTTCAAACGTATAGAGTATGAATGCTAAAAATATGACCATAAAAGTCAAAAGTTAACGTATCTAATATATAAGATTTTCCACTTTACGAGAATTTGGAAAGGAACATAGATATACACAACTTTTTCTTTATATTTTACAAATAGACTATTTCTGTGATTCAAACTTATGATTTTGTAATTACGAAAGAGTCAAAAGTCAACGTACTTAGTATATAAGATTTCCTACTTTGCGAGAGTTTAGAAAGGATCATTGATGTACACAATATGTCCTTTATATTTTTATAAAGAATCTGTTTCTGTGATTCGAACCTATGATCTTATAATTACAAATGAGTTAAAAGTCAATGTACCTAATATATAAGACTTCCTACTTTGCAAGAGTTTAGAAAAGGTTATAGATATATGAAACTTTTCCTTTATATCTTTACAAAAAGGTTGTTTCCATTATTTGAACTTGTGATCTTATAATTACAAATGAAAACTTTTAATAACTTTTACCACACCTGTAACAAATCATGAGATAAGTTTTAAAAAATTAATTACTAAATAGAAAATTTTAAAATGTTTGACATTAAATTACAAAAACTTAAAAAAATTAGACACTTTTTGAATATGTAATTCATAATAATCACATCAAATACTATAAACAAGAACATCAATCTTAATATAAATGATATTACCTTGGTCTCCCTAATTAACACTTGAAAAATTAAAGAAATGTATCTAGTTAATGCAAGTCTCTTCAAGCGCCTTAAATCAAACTTATATAAACCCTCAAAACCCTCACTTTCTTCACCACCAAACTGTCTTAAGAATCTGTCCACCTCTTACCCTCTCTTCCTGTCTCTTCACCGCCAAATTTCCTTTTGCAGTAAACAAGATCGAATGCTCCCAATACCACTGCAAAGAAAACAACTATTCAAGATCAAGAACAGAGACGTGAATATGAAGCAAAAGTGTCCAAGTTTTTCTAAACGGAAAGTTCAATACCCCTTCAGATCCTTTTGCCGGAGATGCCGCCGGCTAGTGAAGGAAAAAAGGGCAAGGTTCTACATTTTCCGGCGATGTATTGTCATGTTAGTGTGCTGGAATGAGTATAGTGACCTTTAGTAGTGTATATGCCCAGGACTTTGTAATAACTTTTTTGTTCAATTTGTTCTGTGACAGCTACTTATGTGTGTGTTAGGAAAGATTGTAGCTCATATGGTTATTGCTTTCAACGCTACGGTTCTTCCTTGTATGTAGTTTGATCTTCTATAGCTTAAATGATCGTCTTTTCTCATTATATGAACTTGCACTAACTCGGATAATTTACATTCTCTAATTAACAAAAACGACCTCATTTTAACTCCTATTTAATTGGATTTTAGGTTATAACGGACATTGTCATCATTAAAGAGAGATTCATGATAACCATTGGGCGTTTTGGAACACCATGTACTTGTTGATGTTCTTTTACCTCTCTTGCTTTTGGAGATAGGACATGGTTGGTCTGAGGCTTCTTCAGGGTACTATGATTGGACATGGATGACCGACCATGCACAGTTTAATCTAGTTCTCAGGACATAATATAGTTATATACCTAAGTCATACGTATTTTTCAAATTTGAAGTTATAAATCAATGCAAAATTCTTGTATGCACTATACTTTTTGACAAGAATATTGAATAATGAGCGTAAATTATAATTTGGATGTACTTATGAAGTATTTGAATTCTAAGGGAGAAGTTTAATGGAAGGCTTCTTATTCTTAAATGAGACAACGTCAACAATAGCATTTAATATGAATCTCATTGATACGCAAAATCTGGAGATGCCAAATAGTACGCAGCCTTACGCGTTAAAGATGTTGTTTGCAAATTATTCTTAAATGAGTTAGATTATTAAAAATGAGATTTTCTTATCTTAATATATGTTCACTTTGGCTACCTTATCAAGAAAAAAGTGTTTCTTACACTTTAATTATTTTTTTACAAGTATGTTTTAATAGTTACAACTTAAGCCATCATATGCACTCTTACAACTTTGTTTAATGTGTGTAATAGTCTCACTTAAGAAATAAAATAAATTAATTTTTATGAATATATTTAATTTTTTTCTTTGGGTAACAAATTTAACTTATTTAATTTTTTAAAAATTTGAACCTTTTGTAATAGATGAAATTAAATTGGCAATTAAGTTATGCATAGAAAAATAATAATTGCGAGTTAAATACCCAATCGTTAGGTGATGATCTTAACTAACCTCATAATAACTCATTTTTTTGCAAAATATTATTTATAGATTTATTTATTTAAACTCATGTCATTTATATGTATATATAATGATTAAAAATTTCAACTAGTTTAGCCGATTCAATCATAAAAATTTTAAACTATTCAACTCTTTGGTTCGATTTATTTTAATAACTCTTGTTATTAAAAACTATTAATCGATCAATTTTTATTAATTAATTTCTTATAGATAAAAATAAATCAATTAATTTTTATTAACAATCTCTTTTTGCAGTTAACCTTCAAATTATTCTATTAGTAAGGACAATCTCTTTCAATTATATTTTAAATTTATTAATTTTATCTAATATTTAACCAATTTTATGATATTTTAATACTGGTTGAAATTTTTAAATTTTAAACTTCTTATTTTACCTATTTAATCTTAGTTTTCAAAACATTGGAAATATAAATAAACAATGAACATTCAAACCATTACGGTCATTAGCAAGCTCATGTCATCTATATATATATACGTGTCTGGAAAAAACATGGCATTTACGTGAACACAAGAAAGATGAGACATTAAGAATATTTTTGTTCTCCTTGAGAGTTGAAATTATGATATGAACATATTCTCATTACATAGGCAGCATCAGAGAAGAAAAAAAGAATGAAATTGAAGCCATTGGAGAGCTTCTTCAGAAGAGGGACTACTTTCAAAGCTTGACACGTTCAATAGGAGAAAAGTGACGTTGAGGACAGATTGGAGATGTGGCGTCTCATCATTTATCATCAAAAGTTGTATCAGATATCATTTCACCGATGACTGGAATTCCAGTTCACTAGATTGATTTGTTGACTGGATGAATCCTTGAATTCCCATGAAATTATTCACGAGGCTTTCAAGTGATGCTGAACTTGTGGCCACGATTGTTTTACTGCTGATTTTTAGTATTGGTTATAAATATTTAACCCAAAGAAAAAAGTGACTTAGAACAATTTTAGGTTCTATGAGCATAGCTTGGAAAACATCAGCATCCAGGACCAATCAATTTCCAGGATCCAGAAACATTTTGTACCTTGAAAGTAAGTTGGTCTAATCAAACAACTCTCGTTCATCACTCTACGTACCAAATCTGAGTCCCAGGAGTTATAAAATTTGGAACCTGACGGGTTTCGTAGTTCTACCTGAAACAACCTGTCAGGTTTCATCCTCCATCTTGAGTGTTTACAGGATCTCAGGTTTTGTGTTGTTTGACATGAGATTACCATATCTGATATCCATCTTAAACTAGGGTTTCAAGTCAGATACGGCCACCTGAAACCTGGGAAGTTTCCTGAGTACGTGTTCTTGCTGTTTCAAACGTTGTATAACAAGTACTTAGGTTGGTCCGATCCCAAAGGCAAAAGGATTGTTGAGAAAATATCTTAATTTGCACTGATTTTTTAAGCTCATTGAATAGACTTTGAAGCTTGTACATAACCATCGGACCCATTCATAAAGCCTGCCTATAACACAAAAGGTTTCCTTGTCGATCTAATCAACAAGCTTTTCAATATTATGCTTATAAAATTATCATAGTATTATGAATTATTACCACAATTTACCAGATATAATTGCATTTTCGTATTACTCGATTACTGCAAAATAAAATTGATCAACAAGAGATTGAGAAGTCAGAAGTAAATTGGTGTCATTCTCAAAAAATTAGAACAAATACGGAATTTGTAATACAATCTTTAAAAATATGCGAAAATAAAATTTCACTAATCATATACATCTATGGAAATAAAATTTTATATTTTAAACTTCTTATATATAACTATATTTTATAAATAAAAAAGCATCTTGCATAAAAAATTGCTGTCATAATATATTTTTTTATCATCTTCTTACAGTAATAAAAAACTATATCACCACTTAATTGACCGAACAATTTAAATTATTGTATTTTTGCATATGTTTAAGGTTTAAAAAGTTTAATCAGTATTAGATTGTCATAAAAATGGTTAAAGATTAAATAAAATCAAGGAATTTAAAAAATGATTGAAAAAGATTACCTTTAGTACTAACTGAAAAATTTAAAGTTTAATAAAAAAGAGATCTTTAAATAAAAAGTAATTAATTAATTTTAGTTTATAAAAATTAAGTAATTTACAAAAAAAATTAGTTAATTAATTAATTTTTATTGACAAAAATTATTAAACTAAATTAAAAAAAATTAAAAATCAAATAAAAAATTAACCGATTCAATGTTGAATGGATTTAGTTTTAGGAACGTTACATTTATCACATGATAAGATGGATATATGCCTTTTTGAAAATAAGATAGGGTCCCTGACATAAATTATAAAAGACATATACCCCACAAAGATTAAGGTTAACTAGGTCGTTCAAGGTTGTGATACTTGGATATTTTTGTCAGGAAACATTCACAACTTCTTTTACTCCAAAAAAACACCTAACAACTTGGAAGACTAATTTAATTTGAGCCTTTAATTCTCATTTTGATTGATGAATTATTAGAGATGGATACTTTTAATCTTGTCTGATGACTGAATTATAAGTTAAACATATAGAGACAAATTATTGCTCGTGAGGAGGATGAATCAGACAAACATAATATGTTCTTTCAATTAATATTTTCTTTTACTTGTAAAGAAAATATAACTTTGAACACAATATTAAATTATAGAGGGTAATTATAATTACCAATGTTTTAAAAATCAGACTGAAAGTTAATTCGATAAAACAAGAGGGTTAAGATTTAAAAGGTTCAACCAGTATTAGATTGTTATAAAACCACCTAAAGATTGAATAAAATTAAGGAAATTGAAATATAATCGAAAGATATTGTCTTTACCTAACAAAGAATTTAAAATTTAATTGAAAAAGAAAATGTTAAATAAAAATTTATTTATTTAATTTAGTTTATAAGAACTTATTCATTAATGAAAATTGATCAATTTTAACAGCAAGGGTTATTAAATAAATTGAACCAAAAAGTTAAATGGTTCAAAGTTTTTATAGTTAAATCGGCTGAACCGATTGAGTTTTTTAATCATTGATAATTGCAGTAATGTAATTATGGTTTAGTAATGGTAATAAACTTAAGGGATAATAAATTAAATAGTGCCTCACTTTTTAGATTTTTTTAATTTATTGTTCAAATTTTTAAAAGTTTTAATTTAGTGGCCAG
>JANVCL010000003.1:31522131-31541176 GCA_026546855.1 Erythroxylum incrassatum | reverse complement strand
ATGGTAATAAACTTAAGGGATAATAAATTAAATAGTGCCTCACTTTTTAAGTTTTTTTAATTTATTGTTAAAATTTTTAAAATTTTTAATTTAGTGGCCAGCCTTTTAAAGCTTATACAAATCAAGTTTAAAGATTGTTTCCTTAACATTTTAACTTGAGTTGTACAAATTTTGAAAAGTTAGCCACTAAATTAAAACTTCTAAAAATTTGACACTAAATTAAGAAAATTTTAAATGATTAGACACTTTTGAATTTGTTATCTCAAAACTTAATTATTTAATTGAACATATCACTATGGTTTAACTTAATAATGATATGATATGTAATTAACTTTTAATTATAATTAGATAAATTATCCCAAGTTATGATAATTACATTTGTATAATTATAGATTGCAATCCATAATTTAATATTATTGGTACATCTATTATATAATAGGATTCAATTGCATGATAAGTCACAAACCATGGCCCCTCCACACAAAGTTGGTGATAATGTTTGGGATCACACCAACTACAGCTAGAAGATTGGGTATGACATGACAATGTGAAATGTTAAAAGGAAAGAGCTATTAGAGCAAGACAAGTCCAAGTTGCTAATGAATCAAGACCCTTTTTTTCTATATAATGGACCCAAACTTCATGTGGGACTGTCCCCTCTAGGAGGTTGATTTGTCCTTTCAAAGACCTTAAACATCATTAAAAAATGTTAACATGTCCAAACTTAAGAGACTTATTGGCTTAATCAGACCTAATTCACCATTATTTGTATAATTCATGCAATGACTTGCCCTTTAATTATCAACTCCCCAAAGCACCCATCATTCACTCAAACATCTCCAAAAGGTAAGATATAGTCTCCATAGACCATGTCCCTAGCTAGTAGTTAGCAGAGAGAGTCTCTTTTGATCATGTTCCTAGCTAGTTTGAGATGTTAATGCACAGAAACTAAAACAATGTCATTTTAGTTAAGTCAATTCAGGTTAGATTTAGTTAGTCCTAAACAAAGTCTAGTGAACTCGAAATTAGTCTGTTGGCTTTAGAGTAAACCGGGGCTATCCCTACTAACTACTACTATATCTAGTAGCTAGTAATCCAGTAATAGTGAAATATTTTGAGCTTTTTCTTGCTCTATGGAGTATATAGAATGCTATTATTATCAGCAGAATATACGTATCATCTCAAGTTTTTAAAAGATGGTGTAAAACCAAAAGTGATTAGTATGAGCTAGAGCCCCACATGATCACATGAAATCTCTTAATGTGACTTAAGTCAAAAGTTAAGTGATACTAAAAAGCATTAAGCAAATGGTAACTGAAGCATGAAAAAGATTGATTGTCACTTGGAAACATATAATGACAGTAAATCAGGATTAACGAATTTTTTTCACTACACTATCCAATTTTCTTGAAGATCCAGCTGATATGTAGGTAACTAGCACAAACCCACTTATGTTCTTTCCAGTGAATATGCAGGAACGTGGATAGACTTTCCAAGTCCATTTCCACCTTTGGCACTTCTGTAAACTCTGAATGGTGAAGAAAACATGTCCATATGATCTCTATTGTTCGCTAGAGATACTGTCAGTGAGATGACAATCACATCTCGCTTTCGAAGCCACTTCAGTGACTCTTTTCAACAACCCTGAAGTCCAAATGGCCACGTTTCATGTTCAACAACCGTGAGACCATAATTATCTAACAACGTATGTGACACTCACTAATCAATCTATTAACTCTCTTAATCTTGTTTTGTAATGTAAATAAAAGTTGATCAGGCTTCCACTTCATGGCCTGTATTGAGCAAACTCTGTCAAAAGGCATAGATCAACACTTATTGAGCTTCTTAACGAAAGCATCGACACTGCAGCTGTTAGGGAATAGTTGTCACCTTTCTACTTCCCAGCCAAAACGTTAATTACAGCGCGTTCTGATATACTCAATCTGCACGCTTACATGCGTTCTTTCTTCAGGAAATTTTTTTTTTTTAAAAAAAAGAAGCTAGACGTTAAGATTGTGTTTGAAACCCTCTTACTAGTTCTATGTATCATATAGTAAAATTCTAAGTTTTCACCACATTATTATAACTGTAGTATCAGTACATACATTGAAATGAAATGTTAATCATGAGAGAATTGGAATTCCAATCAGACGAAAATTGGATTTCTCATTCCAAAAACCAAGAGTCTGAAAGTAATTTTCATGCTGGAATAAGAAGTCTGGAATAAGAACATAAAAATCCAACTTCTGTGCACTTTATTTAGTGGAAAACATCACCTGGAAAGACAGCCAATACAGTTAACTGAGCAAAGAATCCATCCATGCTAGTAATAAATCATCAACTTGCAGTTTGTATATATTGTATTTACTCCCTTTACATATAGCAGCCTGCTTTTGATTAATCTCCAGGATGCAAGTAAGTAGACTTAAAGTGGTTTCATGATGTTGAATCAGGAAGAGCAATTTTTCACAAGTGCAACCCAACCACATAAAAAGATGATATTACAGAAGCTGTAACAATATACACAGAGAAAATAGTAAAGAACACTTTCCACACGTTCAAGCCAACAAGTCAATTGAGCTTGATGATTCTGCAATCATGATGATGCGGATGGCCGAGGAATTCGCTTAGCAATTTCCTGCAAATTCAGATGAAAATTTGAAATTTAGTTGCCATTCAAGAAATAATACAACGGCTTCTCAACACTAAAATCCGATAGGATCTAGATCACTATCTGCAGTAGCAAAAGGATTGGTGCCTGCCAACTCCAGTGTTTAGAGAAGCAGAAGAAAACCATAGTTGAGTGCAAGCGCAAAGTCCTTTTCAAGTACTTAATCATGTACATGAACACATAATGTTTGAGATCTGAAATGCACCGTAACAAAAGATCATCCAAGTTAAGCTGGAGTTCAGACATAAAAAGACTATTGACCAACTACACATATGAAGATTGAAGAAATATAATACCCGCAATTCATGCAGATGTCAACTAATTAGACTTATAGTTCTAGAACTTTTTACTCAGTCAATTCATCCATTGCTCAAAATTGAACAATGAACCCAGCTCTGGTAAAGTGAGAACAGAATGAACTTCGATGGGAGCAACAATGTTGCACTGTATTTAGGAGCTTAAGGGCAAGACGTCATTACTTGCATTAAAACAGGTTCTCATAACCATCAGCAAGAAGGAAACACATGTTTAGGAGCTTAAAAAGGTAAAATGAGAAAGCATCATGGCTTGTTTTTGTTCATACAACCATCAGCAAGAAGGAAGCACATATTTTAATGGGTTATGGGTACCTCAAACAGCTGATTTATGTTATCTGCAGTTTTTGCAGATGTCTCAATAAAGAACATCCCATTCTTCTCTGCATAGTCAATACCATCCTGTAGTAAAAGAAGAATATAAGTCGGCACTCATAAAACATGCTAATCTATTATTAGCAATTTAATGGAACTTACCTGGACAGGTACTTCCCGTTTCTCATGAAGATCAGCCTTGTTACCGACTAAAGCCAGAACTATATCAGGGCTCCCATGTTTCTGTAACTCCTGCAATTTTCCATAAAAAGATAGGCAGAGAATAAACAACATTTGTAATGACCTTAGAGCTGAGAGAGAGAGGAAAACAAAGAAAGCTGTATATTAAGCCCTGGGCCCATAAACTACCTTAACCCAGTACTGTGCTTTGTTGAATGACTCTGGACTTGTTATATCATAGACAACAACACCAACTGCAGCACCCCTATAATATAGAGGCGCCAATGCAGCATACCTGCAGAAGAAGAAAGTAGTAATCAGAATTTGAACAACTATAGCATTTAGAAAGAGTTAAACAAGCAAGAATGAGAAGGCAATCTCTCCGATAAGAATAAAAAACCTAAAGATATTCATGTGGTCAACATGCAAACTTTTTGTTTGTACTGAGAAGAGCTATTGTTAGTTGAATATAATAATGAGCTATCAGTACCTCTCCTGTCCTGCTGTATCCCATATTTCAAACTTAACTGTTGTTGAATCTTGCAAAGCTATTGTCTGCGACAAAAATGAAGCTCCAATAGTCACCTGAAATAACAAAAACCAAATAAATGTCACCGAACCATCAAACAAATGTCTGTGACTTTGACAGAGGGATCCCAGGAGCAGATGCAACGCTTATATCCAAAAGAGACTATACTTAAACAAAAGTTGCAAAAGAAGAGATGCGTAATCACCACATAGAACGATCATGGTAACATCCATTACCTTGGACGTTGGATCAAATTGACCCCGCACAAACCGTAGAACAATACAGCTTTTACCAACACCAGAATCACCTAACAAAACCAGCTATCCGCAGCAACAGAATCAAAGGGCAATGTCATTCGTTGAAAGAAAAAAGTGTAGATGGGAAGTGTAGAATATATCTAACAATAATGAAAAAACCAGTATAAAAGGCAACTAAGCTATGGACTTGCGCAAGTTACCTTTACACGGAGGTTTTTGGCATCAGAAACTCCATTGCTCTCAGGGTTGTTATTGAGTCCGCCTAGCTGCTCCGAACTCCTACCTATACGCACAGCCCAAGAACCCAATGAGAGAGGAAACCAAAACGATGTAAGAAACAAGACTTCAAACTCATTTCAACGGTCAATACTTCAAACTCGTTTCAGTAATCGAAGAAATTTCGCGACCATAACGGAAGAAAACAAAGTTAGAAACAATGATCCTTATGGATCACCTTATAAGATACACATATGAAGAACCAAATTCAAAAATAAAAAACCTCACTAATCAACCATCCCCCAAATCACAACCAAATAGGAAAGTTAAAAAAAAAAAACCAAATTGATCCTTATTCAGCTCAATCAGACAAAACCCAGAAAAATTCAACAGTCTATGCGCATAATTACAGTAACATAATAATCAATTACATCCACATAAGCAGAAGCCGATAAATGAGGGAAAATTTAGGGCCTTTTACCCGGAAGAGAAGAAGAACAACCCATGAATCTCCGAAAAACAGAAACGATTCAATCAAACACAGTAAGAATCCGTGTGACACAATGATTAGGGGTTTGCAAGTCAGGCTAATTGTGAATCAGGCTCGAAGATCGGATGATTTGTTTGGGTTCTCTACCTCCGATCAGATCTTAGGGTTTATAAATTAGTTAAGCTTAGTCAGGTCGTTAATGGAGTTGCTTATTATCCCACGTTTATGTCATGGTAGTACGGATACGAAGTTTTCGCAGACCGTCCGATTAACTGACCAAAGTTTGACTGTGGGACCTGGGTGATCTAACGCCTATATTACACCCGTAAATTCAATTGGTTCCTAACCAACCTGAACCGGATTTTACTTATCACACGGATGACAAATTAACGAGTCAAATTCAGTTTGACCGAATTTAAATTGAGAGCATTCGACTCGATTGAATTTAGTCTCGAATTTAAGTTTTTGAAAACATTAATTTGAAATTAATGAGTTCAATTTAATTTGAACTAAATCAAATTTAAAACATTAATTTATATTCGATTAAGTTTTATCTCGAATTTAAGATTGAAAAATATTAATTTAAAATAAACTAATTTAATTTAATTTAATCCAATACAAATTTAAAGCATTCATGTTAGATTAAGTTTAGTATGAAGTTTAATTTTAATTTTTTTTTCAAACTCAATTAATTATAAAATTTAAATTTAAATACAATAGATCTGAAATTGATAAAACAAATTATACTTAACCGAATTTAAATTTAATTATTTGATCCCGATCGGAGTTGAATTTAGACTTAAAAAAATTTCAAAACCTCAATTCATTGTGAAATTACTATTTAGGATGGATAATTATATTTATTAAGATTTTTGTATACTTTTATTTCCTAAGTTAGGTGAATTCTTTCTCCAAAGTTATGTGAATGCTTTCTTCTTTAAGAGAGGTAGTTATTCTATGGTTTTCCTAATTTTCTTATAAGTTGAATCTAATTTCATAAGTTTGTATAATATAATAACTAGTTAATTAATTTATATTAACCATAATATAATTAAATGAACATTTAGTATTAAATTCACTTCATTTTGAATTACTATTAGCAATAACAAAATCACAAAGATATTTTCCATTAACCTTTGTTAGATATATTATTACTTGAAAAGAAAGACACAAAACTTTTTTTTTTATATATATATACCAGAAAAAGAATAAAAATAACAAAAATAATGTTTTTCTGTATTTTCAATGTTTTAAAAATTGGACTGTAAATTAAACAGGTAGGGCAAGATATTTAAGATTTATAAATTAAATAGTAGTTACACTGTCATAAAACTGATTAAAAATTAAATAAAATTAAAAATTTGAAATATGATTTTAAAAAATTGTCCTTATCAATCAAAGAATTTGAAGTTTAATTAAAAAAGATTGTTAAATGAGCATTAATTGATTATTTTAATTTATAAGAACTTACTAATTTATAAAAATTAACCAATTAATTAACAAATTAATTGGTCTTTAACATCAAGAATTGTTAAAGTAAAGCAAATTATATGATTCAAAATTTTTAATTGATTATTTTATTTTATAAGAACTTTCTTATTTATAAAAATTGACCGATTAACTAATAAATTAATCAATTTTTAATAACAAGAATTGCTAAAGTAAATCAAATTATATAGTTCAAAATTTTTAATTAATTATTTTAATTTATAAAATCTTACTAATTTATAGAAGTTGATCAATTAATTAACAAAGTAATCGGTTTTTAACAATAAAAATTTTTAAAATAAATTAAATTATATAGTTCAAAATTTAACGATAAAGTAGCATAACCGGTTTAATTTTTTAATCATTAATTAATCTGTATATTTTTTTACCATTCTAATTAGGAATCAAACTCTCCTTCTTATCCATGGGACCAGATCCTCTGTCCAGTTTTACTCTGTCTTATTCTGTCTCATGAAATCTCAGCTATTTATTTTGCGGATTTCACGTGGGTCCCATATAAGACCCACATAAATAAACGACTGAAATTTATTGGACACGATAAGAAACCATAATATTAGACAGGAGATCTGGACTCCTTATCCATGTCCGGAAAAGAAACGCAAACATTAATCATAACGTATCTAAGACCAACTCAACGAAGTTATAAATACATATTGGTATCTTTAGGGTCTCTTGAGTTCAGTGTTCGTTTCCGTTACTTCTTTGTTTAACTAAAGTTTCTCAAACATGGAGTCATCATCAGATGAAAGCAGCAGCAGTAAAAAAATGATCCCTAGGGTTGTGAGGTTGAAGAGCTCCGACGGTGAAATATTCGAAGTGGAAACGGAAGTGGCGGTGTTGTGTAAGGTCGTAGGGGCTATGATGGAGGACGGCTGCGCCAACGACGTGATTCCACTGCCTAACGCGGGGAGCAAAGTCCTGGGAATGGTGATAGAATGGTGCAGGAAGCGTACGACCTGCAATTTGAGCAAAGAGGAGGTCAATCAGTGGGACGCCCACTTCTTGGACAATATTGTGGACCAGGAGGTTCTGTTCAGTCTGATACTTGCGGCGAACTATCTGAACGTTGAACTGCTCTTGATGCGGCTGTGCCAAAAGGTAGCGTGGATGATGCGGGGAAAGTCGCCGGAGCAGATTCGCCAACTCTTCCATATCACCAACGATTATACTCCTGAAGAAGAAGCGCAGGTTCGCAGAGAGAATCAATGGGCATTCGATTGATGGTTTTGAAGTTAATGCTAACGTAGATACAGATAATATAGAGTTATAGCTCTGGATATGGATCAGTTTTGATCTTTGCTCGTTTTTGCCTTAGGGTTCTTCTGATTCTTGTTGAATTATGAACGTTAATTAATCAGAATGGTGTTTCATGCTTTTAGTTGATCGATATCTCCTTAGTTTCCGATCCGATTAGATGTTTGGTTGAGTTTTTCTGTTTGATTACTTTATTTGTAGAGTTTTGGTAGCCATAACCAGGAACCCTAGTTGCAGTTAGTGTATTATGAATTATTAAAGGAAAAAACTCCTAACATAAATAATAAAACACGATATCTTAATAAAATAAAAATAATTTAACATATTAATTTCTAATATTTCAAAATTTTTCAAAAATATTAGAACATCTCGTTTTCATGATTCAAAATTATTTTAAATTTTTCTTAAATTTTGTTGAAAAGTTAAGAATTTTTAATTCAAAACAAACTGTTATATATATATATAAGAAATCTTAATTAACATATTAGAAATTTAATCATTACATGATTATGTACATATGAACAAAACAAAACATTTTTATAATGAAAAATTTTATATATTATTTTTCATATGTACATAATCATGTAATGATTAAACTTCTAATATGTTAAAATAATTAAGATACCTTATTAAAAGTATTATATATATATATATATATATATATATGCTAGAAAAATAACATGGTTAAATTTTAAACACTTAAATTACTGATTATTCATATTTGGTATGAGATTAAATAAAGTTAATAGTTATGTTAGTATTTGATATCAAATATTATGAATGATAATTATAATTTTTAAAGTTATTATAAGATTTATTCTGTGAATAATTAATTAAATTTTTTATTTTATTAAATAATTAATAAAATTTTCAATGATTTATAAATTTATTTATATTTAAATTATTATAATAATTTTTATGATAAAAATAAAAGTATCAATGAAATAAAATAAAATAAAATGATTCTTAAAGAAATTAATATAAAAGAACGTAATATATAGTTTTCATGATAATGTTATGATAATAATCAATATCCTAACAATATTTCGATAATATTTTGTTAATAACTTAATAATATATCTTATCTCTTATTTTTTATATTTGATTCTATCTTATACTCGTACCTCTTTAATAATTAAAGTATAAGATTATTTAGAATTTATTTTAATAAATGTTTCATTCTCATTTTTCCCTCTTTTACTGGTCGTCAAACAAGACCTAAAGATTAAAAAAATTGAATAATCTAAAATATAATTAAAGAAAGAGACTAATCGTAGTCAATAAAAAGAATGAAATTTAATTAAAAAGAAAATTTTCAAATGAAAAATAATTGATTTATTTTGGTTTATAAGAATTAGTTAGTTTATAAACACTAGCTTATAAACGCCGACTATTTAATTAATAAATTGATTAATTTTTTATAGTAAGAATTATGAAAGTCAATCAAACCAAAAACTTGTACGATGTTAACCAATTACTTTCCATTATTTATATTTCAGGTTTAATTGAGATAATATTATTCATTTTGATTTTAAATTTTTTAGTTTTAAAATAATTTTATTTTGAAGTGAGAATTAAATATTCAAATCAAAATTTAAGTTAATTATCAAAATTCATATTTGACTTAAAGTACCTTTGTAGAAGAAATTGGTAGGCAAACATACAAACTACTTAATTGAGTGAGCAAATATATAGGGTACAAGAGCGTGGCAGCTAGGGTTATAACAACTTGAAAAATACAACAACCCCCCTCATATTTACACTTATCTACTACGTCGAGGACTTGGCCAAGAATGTGAATGTATTAACATATATGTACTTTAACACTCTTCCTCAAGTTGGAGCGTGGGGATTGAAAATACTTAACTTGCTAAGAAGAAAATGGTGTTGATCGCGTCCCAAAGCCTTGGTGAGTATGTCTGCAAGTTGCCACTTGCTGGGAACATGTTGTGTATTTATCACTTTCGCTTGAATTTTCTGGCACACATAGCGACAGTCCAACTTAATATACTTTGTGCGTTCATGGAAAACATGAGTAAAGACGATATGAATCGCTTCCTCATTGTCACAATAAAGTTTCATTGGATGCTTCTGACTTATTGAGAGGTCACTTAGAATACCTTTAAGCCAAACCAACTCACTAGTAGCGGAAGCCATAGCACGGTATTCTGCTTCAGCAGAGGAATGAGCAACTGTATGCTACTTCTTTGCTTTCAAGAAATTGGAGCTTTGCCAAGTTTTGTGATGTAGCCTATAATAGATCATCAAGTCTTAGGTTAACTTGCCCAATTTGAATCACAAAAGTCATGAAGTAGGTGGCCATTTTTGGTCGGGAACAAAACACCTTAACCAGGATATTGTTTCAAATGGCAGACTACACATATAAATGCCTCAAAATGTAACTCACTCAAAGTTTGCATACATTGACTAAGCAAATTTACCGCATAAGTAATACCCAGTTGACATGTGCTTAATTGATTGTTTTATTATTTCATAACACTTAGCGATTAATGACATTAAATTACTTAAGATACGCACTTTGACTCGTATATGATTTTAGGCATAATTCGGAAGCAAAAAAGTTAAAGTGCGTTGAAAGCATGATTTTTGGGTTATTTTTCAAAGATTAATTTTTACTTGGCTTTATGGAGCAAGAAGAAGAAAATTAAGACAAGAAGGAAAAAAAAAGAGAAAACACAAACAAGAAAAATCCAAGTTGTTCACGGCAAAGAAGTAGAAAAGATGTGCATGGAATAATAGATGCAATTTATGTGAATTGATGGCAGCATAGTAAGAGAAGAAAAGAAGAACAAAAGCCAAGGGAAGTTGATACGGCAGTGTGTGGGCAGAAGGAGGGCCTAAACGACATAGCAGTGCAGATGGGAAGCAGTAGCACTTTAAGATCGAATCGACAACTTTCATGGAGAGAAAATGCAGTTTGCATTTCATGCAGAAATCCTATGAAAACGCAAACGTTTTTGTCAATCTTGCTGGAGGGTTTTAAGCGAGACAGGAATAGTAGCTTGGACCAAGAAGTTAATTCGTCACATTAGTGAATAGTAGTGAGGTTGGAGAGAAAACAGAAGAGTGTAAACACTACAAGAGGTCTTCGGCTACGGTATTTTAATGGGGCTAAAGCATTTTCTTGGGAGAGACTCATAAAGGGCTAGATGTTTTGACGTCGGTTCGAATGTGATATCGACGCTGACAACCCTAGATAAGTATATTTCTTTGTTTTTGTTGTTCTTTCTTTCATTAGGAATTGATTATGTTATCTTGTGTTCATTGAATTGGGTATTGTGAAAAGATGATTTAATGCGTTCATTGAATTGTTTTTTTGCAAACCTATTGTTAGAATTTTGATATAATTCGTAATTGTTATGTTGAAATTCATGTGTAGCGACTAATGATTAGTAATCATTAGGGATAACATGACCTAAGTTAAATGACGCATCCTATGTGATTATTGCCTTAATTAATCAGTTTTCCTAATTCGTAATGTTACTGTCTAATTAAATCTAGAGATTGTATCATATGTTATTTGGTGATTAGGTTTAATTAACGATTGTATTTTGATTAAACACTACCTAAGGGAAAACTTGTGTTAATTATTAACCCACAATTAATAGTTGCTAGGAGAGGTTTGAGAATAACAAATCAATGAAATATGTTTAATTATGGTGTAGGCAGAGATTGAATCAAAGAATCGGGTCCCTGTCGAATTTTTCATTTTTTAATCACTTTTAACATGTTTTCTTTAATTTTTTATAGTCTAGTTTCATTTCGTTTTCTTATTTCAAAATCCAAAACCCCTCGGTTAAACCTAAATACCAGTTAATTTCATTTCAACAACTTTACACACTCTCTTTGTGGAATCGACCTAGATTCATAACTGCTATATTAGTAGTCTAGTTTTTTTTACTAGCGTTATGACGCGTTGTTACCAGCCTAGTAGCAGTAAGATAAAGTAGTTCACCCACCAACCTCCGATATTGATTTGGGTCATGAAATGTCTTACTTGTTGTTGATGCCACTTTGTGTTGTTGAATTGGAAAGCGAACGGGTTTACAACCCATCATTCCTGTTTGCTTGAGAATATCTAGAATGTATTTCCGTTGGGATAGGAAAAACCCTTGTGGTGAACGAGCTACTTCTAAGCCAAGAAAGTATTGGAGCTTTTCCAAATCCTTAATACAAAACATGTCATTTAAGAAGATTTTAAAATTTTAGATTATTTTAGGATTATTCCCAGTGATAATCATATCGTTGACATAAACTAAAATAACAATGAATGAATCACGTAATTTAAGGGTAAAGAGGGAGTAGTCAGATTTCGATTGTTTGAAACCAAATGCCAAAAGTGCACTTAATAGTTTAGCAAATCACTAGTGCAGTGTCTGTTTCAACCCATAAAGGGACTTTTTCAGTTTACACATACTTGTATCTCCAGCATAGACAGAGCTACGTGGGGGTCCATGGTGCACTGGGCCCTCCAACATTTAAAAAATTAAATATTTTTATTATATATATATACAGATGAAATTATTTGGATTCCATTAGTACACTGAGCCTTTCAAAATTTTAAAAAATTAAATATTTGGGCCCTCTTATCTTAAACTTCTGGCTTCGTCATTGATCGCCAGGTTGGAGGATTCTTGGTGGAGGCTTCATGTATATCTCGTTGTCTAAGTCACCTTTCAAAAAGACAGTATGAATGTCAAGTTAGCGTAATTCCCAATTTTTAACAGCTGCTATTACTAATAAGCATCTAATAATAGTTAATTTTACAAAGGGTGCAAAAGTTTCAGCATAATCTATCCTTTCAATTTGATTGAAACCCTTTGCCATAAGCCTCACTTTGTATCTTTCAACTATACCATCTACTTTATGTTTGATTTTAAATACCCACTTGGAACCAATTGCCCTTTTGTTTGGAGGTAGGGAGACCAAGCTCCATGTTTGATTCCTTTCCAGAGCAGAAAACTCTTTTCGCATAGCCTCTTGCCAATTGGGATCATCCTGAGCTTGAAAATAGTTTTCGGTTCCTGGCTAGTAGCTATAAATGCAAGGTAGGCTTTATAGGAAGGTCAAAATTTAGAATAATCAATATGATGAGGCAAGGGATATGGTGCATTTGGTCCGACTCGATTTGCTCCGACTGAAGGTAACTCTACCTCATAATCAACCAAGTACCATAGAGGATGTCGAACACACAATGAGTGTCTCTCTAACTGAGTCGCTGGAGCATTGTTTTATTGATCAGGTGCTTGACTGTTCAATTGATCTTGAGCACTCTCAAGCTCAACTTCTAAGTCTTGATTTCCTTCAACGCTTGTCATATCGTAATCATCATAAGTTATGATTAACTTAGACGCTTCATCCTCTTTTGTTGTCGTTGGTTCCAGACGACCTGTTTCTTTAACTTCAGAGATATAAGGGAAATAATTCTTATAAAAATGAATCTCTAAAAGCAAAGATTTTTTGAGTCTCTTGATCATAAACTTTGTAATCTTTCTGCCTATTTGGATAACCAACAAAAATGTAAGGTCTGGACCTACTTTGAAATTTGTCCTTGTTTTGTAAGTGAACATAGCAACGACACCCAAAAACTAAAAAATGGTTATAAGTCGATATCTTGGAGAATAGAATCTCAAAAGGAGTCTTACCGTGAAGTTTTAAGGATGGCATGTAATTTACCAGATAAGCAGCAGTTAAAACGCACTCCCCGAAAAAATTAATTGGAAGATTTGCTTGGAACCTTAGTGATCTCGTTATCTCTAATAGATGTTGTGTTTTCTCTCAACTACTCCATTCTGTTGTGGTGTATTTGGACAAGACGTTTGAAGAAAAATGCCATTATGTTGAAGATGTTAAATCACTGTTTTATCATAATAGCTTAAGTTGTTGTGTGAGACCAACTTAATTGATTTTATATATTCACTACCAGAAGAAAATTAAAGAATGGTCCGGCGACGAGCTCTTAAGCATTATCGCTTCCAACTTTGATGATTTCTGTCCCAAATTGGCATTTAACTATGAAACAAAAAAATTGGAAAACAAATAACAACGTTAGATTTTTGTTTCATTAAATAAACCCAGGTATCTCTACTAAAATTGTCAACAATAATAAAGAAATAATGAGCTCCAATGGAGGATGGGGTTTTATAAGGTCCCCACATTTCGTCAAGTATTAGATCAAAACAGATTGTACTGGAAATTTCACTAATAGGAAAATGATTTTCTAGTTTGTTTAGCTCGATGACAAATATTGCAACCATTATTCATGTTCTTCCAAGACATGTTGGGAATATTTGAAATAAAATCAAACTTCTAAAAAGGAAGATGGCCTAATCGTCTGTGCCAATTAACAAGACTATCTTTAGTTCTAATGGTGGTTGCCACATTTGTCTTGAACTTCATATAGTATAAACTGATCTTCTGTTCACCCGTTCCAATCATTTTCTTCGTTACTAGGTTCTGGACAAGACAACTAGTTGGTGAGAAGACAAATGAGCAGTTTAAGTCTTTTAACAACCTGCTTACAAATAAAAGATTACAGGTAAAATCTGGAATGAAGAGAACATAATTTAGTTTTAAGTTTTGTGTTAATTTCACTTGACCTTGTGAATGAACACTAAAAGTTTTACCATTTGGTAATTGGATGGTAGGTGCATGTGGTGCTGGTCGAACATCAACTAAGAAACTTTGATTAAAAGTCATATGCTCAGAAGTGCCGCTATCTATAATCCATTCAAAAGATTCAGAAGAGACATTACCTGCAATATTCACAGAGTTTGCTTGCGTAGTGAGAAGAGGACCAAGTGCCATCAAGTGCTCAAGTTGCTCCATTGTGCTGGTAAACCTTTATGATGTAGACTCGCTGGATGCCTTGTTAGCAACAAGTTTTTGTGTTCTTGGCCTTAGCTTCTTGCCAGAATTATTTTGCAATTTCTTCCTCTGTCCCCACCACTCCGGATAGCCTATGCGCTCAAAACACATCTCGTAATCATGGCCACTATTTTTTCAATAAGTGCAATGGAGCTTGCTCTTATTTGTCACCTCCTCGTCCTTTCTCGAGGTTGCTTGGCAGTGAAGGCAACAACATCATGTGGATTAAGGTGAGTAAGAGCAACGCTTTGTTGTTTCTCTTCCTTCACACTAACGCATACGCTTTGCTTAACATCGGTATGTTAGACGAAGTCAAGTAGAAGACGTCAAAAGCAGTTGTAATCATATCAGGATTATCTCCTATATTGTAGGAGTTAGTTTTATACATGATCTCTGATACGCTAGTCAAAATCTATCTATAAAAACATCACACTGTACATCAATGACATCAATGAAACAGAGTTCAAACTCAATATTCCTTCGTCTCTCAATATTCTTTCGTCTATTTTTCTACCTTTGTCAATTTTTCCTTATCTGTTTGACACGGTAATGGCCCCATATTAAGAATTTGAGACCTAATCACACTGAAAACATCATTTAGTCCCATTAAAAATCTGTGCAACTTCTCTTCTTCACGTTCTGCAATTAGTTCCTTAGGAGCTCCGTAGGTACATTCTGTAAACTTGGAATAGGTAGCCAACTCGTCCCAATAACCCTTCACGAAGTAGTCGATAACAGATAGTCCTTGCTGTTGCAAAAGTGTGATCTCTCTTTTGAATTCATTTATTCTTGGCACATTCCCTTGAGAAAATAAATCTCAAAGATCCACCCACATCTCTCGAACGGAGTCGGCATAAGCTATGTTGTCGAGTAGCTCTGGTGCAATAGTGTTAGCTATTTCATTTTTGCCAAGCTCCATAAGTGTTAGCTATTTCAGACAGTTTTGGTATTGAACCATTGACGAAGGCCAATTTGCTTTTGGCTCTTAGCCCGTTAATAATTGCTCTACGCCAAGTCGGATAATTTTCTCCTTTCAACAGACAATTTACCAGTGTAATTCCTGAACTGTCAGAAAGACTAAGGAAGAAAGGAGACGATGCATCTTGAGTGGGAGACAATAGAGGTGGAACCCCTGATGCAGATTCTTCCTTATCGTCACCCATGATGAAAACAAACAAACTACGGTTTTTGATTAGATAGCATACCATGTAGAAAAATACAACCACCCTTATATTTACACTTATCTAATAAGTTAAGGACTCGATAAAGAATATGAACATATTAACATATATGTACTTCAGTAATCTTAAACCTAATTCGTTAATTTGGATCAAATCAAATAGGATTAAGTCTATAATATATCATCATTTACGGATAATAATTTTTGTCTCACGCATTTAAGTTAAGATGAGTCCATATCGTCATCTAAGGATGACAATTTTTTTTCAATTCGACCAATTCAACCTAAGATTTTATTAAAAAATATTTATACTTCAAATCAGAATCCGCTCAAGCACTAAAAATTTTAAATGAAATGGTTATTTTAAATAAATAATAAAAATTAAAAATTAATTAAATTTATCGCAAACTCAATCGAAATTCAAAGCATTTGATCCAATCAAAATTTGAATTGGATGCAAATCCGAATACAAAATATTAAGTTGGGTACCGCCTATTGCCACTCTCATCATTATCATCATCACACCCAGTCTGAAGTTCCACAATGAAGTGAAGTTTGGGGAGGTCTAATAGTACGTAGCCTTACCCTTAAATAGTAGAGAGGCCGTTTTCGGTAGATCCATATGCAAATGAGACAATATAAAGTGATGCAGGTTACAGAGAAAATAGGTAAAATTAACACGCTAAATTGTTATGTAAATAAAATTACAATAAATAAATAAATGAAAATAAAAATAATAAGATATACCTGATGGAGTCCAGATCTGCGAGTACCTGATAAGCTGTAAAGTCCGACTCTTCTTGTCTCTAATTAAGTTATGGAATCCTTGCTCAGAAACCCTGAAGGTATGACAGTTCTACTGTCCCTATACACCTTTCCTGAGAAGCCAAGTTGTATGCCTGTAAGCCTTGTCCGAGACTTACACTTAGAAAAGGGAGAAAGGACATTGGGTTGGACTTCCTACGCGATAATCTACATTATGCATCTCCTAATAACTACTATACTGTTTTGAAGAACTTTAAAGGTTATTCCTTTACCCTTATTCGATCACGCCATACTTTTCTATTTCTAGTCACTACTTCAGTAAGGACCAACTCTGACAAATCCTTCTTGATCACTTCCTTCTAATTCTTTTAAGACCTCCCTTTTCTCTTCTTGATCACTTCCATAAGAGTTCTCTAGGAACCTTACCATACATTTTCTCCAAATCAATAAAAACTATATGCAAATCCCATTTTCGTTCCTTGTAGCGTTCCATAAGTCTACGGAGTAGATGTATTACTTCTGTCGTGGACCTCCCAGACATATATGCAAATTGGTTGGCCGATACAGAAGCAGCTCTCCGGATTCTCTTTTCAATTACCTTCTCCCACAATTTCATGGTGTGACTTAATAGTTTGATACCTGTATAACTGTGACATTGTTAGATGTCCCCTTTGGTCTCGTATAAGGGGATCAACCTACTCAATCTCCATTCATCAAACATTTTGCTTGACTCTAGGATCACATTAAAGAGTTGAACTAACAACTCAACACTGACAACTCTTATCCGCTTCCATCCCTCTATAGAGATCTCATCCGGCCCTATAGCCCTTCTGCTCCCCATCCCTCTCAAAACCTTTGTAATTTCACCCCTCGTGACCCTTTCCTATGAGTACTTGTTAAGAACATGCCCCGATACGGAGGGTTCGCCTAACTCTATGTTGCCTACTATAAAAGTATCTCTGCCATCTCCTCTTGATGGTTTGAGCCTCTGTGAGTAATTGTCCTGCTTTAACGTATCCAAATCCCTGTACATAGTCTCATATGCTTCTCCTCTAGCCACTGAGATAGTTTTCTTTGCCTTCTGTTTTTCCAGTCTATATCTTACTTTATTAATTTCCCCCTTTGCCTTTTTTGTTTTTGCCAAAAGATCTTTAAAAACTCTCTTTTTCGCCTTAACCATCTCCTGGACCTCACCCGACCACCACCAAGATTCCATCCGCTCTCTCCCTGCCCTTTGGATACCTCTAGGTGTTTTGTGGTAGTTTTTCGCATTACGGAGGATACAGCCTCCCGCATCCGATTAGCATCCCCACTCACAGACCATGTTGAATTAGACCAAACTTGAGTCCTAAATTGTTCCACCTTGTCCCCTTTTAGCCTCCACCAATTAATTCTACAACAATGTTTGGTAAAAAACTGTGACCTCCATCCCTTAATTTCTAGATCCAAAACTAACAATTTATGTTGAGTCGATATGCGTGCGGCCGGAAGTAATTTGCAATCTTTGCACCATGATCTGGTACTTTTCTTGACAAGGAGATAATCAATTTGTGTCTTGGACTTGTTACTCTGAAAAGTCACCAAATGTGCTTCGTTTTTCTTAAATAAGAAATTTGCTAAAACTAACTCATATGCTATGACCATGTCCAATAAAGCAATCTCATTATCATTTCTAGTGTCGTATCCGAAGCTCCCATGAGCTCCTGTATATCCGTCTGAACCAGCCCCTATATGCCCATTAAAATCACCTCTTAGGATGTTATGCTCTGAATTAGAGAATTGTTGTAGTACCATATCCAGCGCCTCCCAGAACAGACGTTTTTTTATGTACGTCTGAACCTGCTTGAGGTACATACGTACATACGATATTGAGAACCACATTGCTGAAAACAAATTTTGCCACCATAGTCCTATCATTGACCCTTGTAATCCCCACCACTCGGTTTATAAGTTCCTTGACCACTAAGATACTGATCCCATTCTGCTTCCACGTACTTCCCGAGTACCATAGTTTGAAACCTCCTATCTCCTTTGTTTTAGCTCCTGACCACTTAGTCTCCTGAATGTAAGTTATTTGTATCCTATACTTGTCCAAAATCTCCACTAATTCCAAGGACTTTCCCGTTAGGGTCTCAATGTTCTAAAAGCCTATTCTTATTCCGTCATCTCTTTTTTTATCCCTACATACTGCCCACACCGACCCACTTGAACTGATTCCAATCGCTCGATTTAAAGACATCCCTCCTACTTCATGTCTTTCACTCTTTTCGTAGGTACTATCCTAAGAAGTCCTTTAAAAAGTTGATAATAATAATAACAACAATAAATAGAAATAATAGGAATAACAATATATATATATATAAAAATAATAATAATTGTTATTGCCTGAACTGAAACTCGTGTGATGAAAATTGTGAATTTCTTGATCCTGCTATGATTGTTGAAATTGCTAGGCATATATCTATACATATGCTAGA
>JANVCL010000003.1:31510339-31521747 GCA_026546855.1 Erythroxylum incrassatum | reverse complement strand
CAAAATATATTTCCGACCGAATATGAGCCTATTCGGTCGGTAGTTTCCGTCTGTATTTTGCCTTTTTCTTGTAGTGTGCTAGTAACGGGAAACAAGAGAAAAAGACTGATGGGAGAGGATTGTAACCTATCAACGATCTCCAGCCATATTTTACATGCAGGACAAGAACTATCCTAAGCTGCGGCGCAATTGGTGATATTCCCAATTAAGGAATCGCAAATTTTGCAAGTTTGCAATGTAAGAAAAGTATTACAATCTCTCTCTCTCTCTCTCCATCGCCATTTACAACTACAACCTGCTTCTTTCTACGTAAAGAACTCCAATCCAAACTACAATAAGTACTACGCAAGCCTATCCTTCAAGAAGTAATATGACTGAAGTTGCTAACCGTCTAATTGTAACTAACAACTCCTATCTAACGAGTACATTTAACTTTCAAATAGAGAAGAAACTAAGTTAGAGAAGGGGGACTTTGATGTAACTGACACAATACATATAAGGAAGATGAAGCAAAACCTCCTGATCCCAATTTGCATATCAAAAAAATATATGAAAAACTCAACCGAAGCCAACGGAAGAACATGTACGCAGAGAAAAAAACTTCACACACCAGGCAAGGAATACCAACAAAAGAAAACCAGTAACACCTTATTACCAGAAACCCTCGTTTCTCATGGCAAAGAAAATGGTGACACCTTATTGCCACTCTTATCGTTATTTATAAAAAGGATCCACACAGGCATCTCGAGCTCTGTTCGTGGTCCAAAAAGTACGCCTAACACGTGTCAGTCAACCCTTCGGCTCCTTTTTCCTTTACGTACCTCCTCAGCATATTTCAGATGACCCCACCAACCTCTATTTTTAACATTTGAGTGTCAATCTTGATTGTACAAAAAACCCCTTAACTGAAACCATTATTCTCAGTCGATGAACCAAGTTCCTGATAAAAGCTGGGTGGTACTATAGTAATTTACTAGTCAGCAGTGATTCCCAAAGCAAATTATAACGGAATCCTCATCTCACTCAGGCGTGTATACTCGTCTGCCATCATGTCCTCCGCTGCCCGATTTTGGCGTCTTAGCTTCGCCGCCGTCGCCGCTGCAACCGGCGCCTCCGTCGGTGGCTCTATCATCTTCTCCCGCAACCTCGCGGTCAGCGAACCTACCTTAGACGCGGTGAGGCAGAGGATTAATGATCCGGCAGTCGTCATTCCCTCACGAAGTGTGCAAGAATCGGCGTTGATAGGAACAACTCCGACTAGTCCCCTGGATATTCTGGTGGTTGGAGGTGGCGCCACTGGCTGCGGAGTGGCGCTGGATGCCGTTACTAGAGGACTTCGCGTTGGGCTCGTTGAAAGAGAGGACTTCTCTTCTGGTACATCTTCTAGGTCTACCAAGTTAATTCATGGAGGTAAGCGATGTTGATACTGTCATCTAGGATAATTGCAGTCTGGTAGAGTCGTAATTCTATCTGCATCAATTGCTATTACTCGCAATCATGGTTATAAGTTGCCGTTTACTGGTGACATTGTGATACTGGGTGAATGTATGTACAATTTTAATTACGGTTATACTGGTGATTTACTGGTGGCATTGGCACACTGGGTTGTTATGTGATTGAATTTGATGATGCAGGCATAATTGTGGCCATTGCAGGCTGCAATACACAGAAATGCGAAAACCAAAACCACGCCTGACCCTAATTGACAATCCTGCAGTTTGCAATTGCAGTTTGAGCTCACAGTGTAAATTTTTCTGGAAATTATTGTGATAACCTGCAACTACTGTGTCAGTCGTGGTCGATTATTTATAGCCTTCTTTTATGCCTAGCATATCTTTATGCAGATGAAGAAGTTTGTTTTGATACTTTGGTTTATTGTTTCTGTAATTTCGTGTTGATCTTGATGTAAATTAGGCGTTCGCTACTTGGAGAAAGCTGTTTTCAGTCTCGACTATGGTCAACTGAAATTGGTATTTCATGCTCTTGAGGAGCGCAAACAGGTCATTGAGAATGCACCACATCTTTGTCATGCTTTGCCATGCATGACACCCTGTTTTGAATGGTTCGAGGTGGTGTATTACTGGATAGGCTTGAAGATGTATGATTTGGTTGCAGGACCACGCTTGTTACATTTGTCCAGATACTATTCATCACAAGAGTCTCTTGAACTGTTTCCTACTCTCGCAAAGACTGGTAAAGGTAGAAACTTGAGAGGTACGGTGGTGTATTATGATGGGCAGATGAATGACTCTCGACTTAATGTTGGCTTAGCATGTACTGCTGCATTAGCTGGTGCAGCAGTGCTGAACCATGCAGAAGTGGTATCCTTTCTGAAAGATGACAATGAGCGGATTATTGGTGCAAGGATTCAGGACAATCTATCAGGTATTCTGAGTATTCCAAACCCGAATTATATAAAAGCTAATTATTATGAAATTGCGTTAAAAATGACTGACTGTCTTATCCAAGATAATTATATATACGATGGGATTCCTGTTCTCAGCTCGTCAACTTTCTCTCGCATTTGTAAGAAGTGCATCATCTCTAAACATCTTATATTTTCTTATATCCCAAATCTTGTCATTCTAATATAGTCGATTGATTTTATTGCTTTTCTTATCCATGCAACTTTTTGTCCTGTGCGGTTGTTAAGGCCCCTACTGTAGGATCTAATTATGGGTCTCTGTACAAAGAAATCAAAAAAAGGCTGAGAGTGTTTTTCAACCTTTCTTCCCTTCTTATTGAATTTACTCATGTATATGAGAACTCATTGGTGATGAGAGATCTCTCCGATCTCCGATACTTTGTTTCTGGATAAAAGGCAACTTATCTTGCCAGTTGTCTTTATATATAGGAACTTAACTGTCCCTTAGATAAGGACTCTATTCAGTATATATAGGAACATAGCTGTCCCTTAGATAACTACAAGTAGTTTCTATAACTGCAGAATAATTAATAAAATAGATCAAGTAATTTGACTTGTTCACTGAATTGTTGCTAGATCCTTTTGCTTGAACTTTCCATTTGTAAATCCCTCATACACTTTCGGAGATGTAACCAAACACTTGTGAATATCAATGCCTACTTATACTGAGGCTTACGCTAATCTATTTTCTTGTTAAAAGTGAAGTAAGGCACATATTGTTATCGGCAACTGCTTCTAACTGGATTCTACTTTTTGTTGTGCTAGGCAAAGAGTTTGATACCTATGCAAAAGTTGTTGTGAATGCAGCTGGGCCCTTTTGTGATTCTGTAAGAAAAATGGCTAAGAAAGATTCTCAAGCTATCATTTGCCCCAGCAGTGGTGTACATGTTGTTCTACCTGATTATTATTCCCCCGAGGGAATGGGCTTGATCGTTCCAAAAACTAAGGACGGACGTGTAGTCTTTATGCTGCCATGGTTGGGAAGAACAGTTGCTGGAACTACAGATTCTAACACCGCCATCACTCTGCTTCCAGAACCACATGAGGATGAGATACAGTTCATACTTGATGCTATCTCAGATTATCTTAGTGTTAAGGTATGTGATTTTGTACATTGGCTCCCTTTTCCAAACAAGGAATTCTTGTGGAATATCTGGAGTGGGTTGACTTAATTTTGTAGCATACAAGTAAAGTAGATTGAGAAATAATAATAATAATAATAATTTGCTTCTAAAATATTTGGTGTTTGCTTCTAAAATATTTGGTTTTCTTATCCTCATTTCTCTGTTGAGCTAGATAGTTCAATTTTTATTACAGCTTTGGCATATGTTAAATATCTTGAGATGTCCTGGAAAGAAATGGTGAGAAAGCTGAGAGTGATTTGAATGCAGCGAGGTTCAGTTGTATTGGTCAAAAGATTGGGGGTGAGATGTGATATTGGTCAAAAAATTGGCCTAGGCAAGTGATCTTGGATTATTTGCCTGATTTTGCAACATTTTTGGAATTAGGGCGATGAGTAGAATGGCAATGTGCTATTTTCACATGGGCTAGCAAACAAAATAAGGCACGTAATTTAATGAATCAAGTTATTCTCTTGTTTCTTATTCAACTTTGATGTGGATAATGTGTTACTTGAATGATTATAGGTGCGTCGAACAGATGTTCTTTCAGCGTGGAGTGGAATTCGCCCATTGGCCACGGATCCATCAGCAAAAAATACTGAGAGTATCTCTAGAGATCATGTTCTCTTTGAAGATTATCCCGGCTTGGTCACAATAACTGGTGGAAAATGGACTACTTACAGAGGGTAATTTTCCCTGAGCATAATTTATGTAGTTGATGTCATAAAGAGCACTGTAGTATTCCCATTTGTGTTCTATCTGTCATCCTTTCCATTTTCTTCTTCATACTTATTTGCACCACGTGCTGTGCTTAATGAGATTTTTTACTCAGCATGGCAGAAGATGCTGTTAATGCAGCCATAAAATCAGGTAACCTTAGTCCAACAAATGGATGCTTAACTCACAACCTGAGACTGATTGGTGGAGACAGCTGGGAGCCTTCACATTTTACAGTTCTTGCGCAACAGTATGTACGCATGAAGAGGACATATGGTGGTAAAGCTGTCCCTGCAATCATGGACACTGCTGCAGCGAAGCATTTATCTCATGCATATGGTACTTTGGCTGAACGAGTAGCTATCATAGCTCAGGTTGGTTGGATATTCAGAATTCACTGAAGGCCCAAACTGAATGCATGTTAATTTCTCATCCCTTAAGAAAAAGAGAAAGGGGGAAAATTAGAGAGAGAGAGAACTAATTAATTCATTTGAGTGGATTGCCCCTAAATTAGCCAAATTGGTGTTTGATATGATATTGTTACTGCTCAGTAACCAAGCCTTTTCATCTATATTTGCCATTATGTTGATGCTAATTTTAAACTTCTTTTATTATTTGCAAATTTTGCATAGTGATTACAGTACAAGTTACCATACGAATTTTATGAGATAACTTTCTGATTTCAGATTTCGCACGTGCTTATCCATAGAACATAGCTATGTAATTTATGCTAAGTTTACTAAATCATGTCATTCTAGACTAAGCAAATGATGTCTCTGAACGTTTGATTTTTTGTTATTATTGTAGTGTGTGACAGATTTATTTACTTAATATGCAGAATGAAGGTCTAGGAAAACGGCTTGCTCATGGTTATCCTTTTCTAGAGGCTGAGGTTGCTTACTGTGCCCGTCATGAGTATTGTGAGTCAGCCGTTGATTTCATTGCTAGGCGATCTAGGCTTGCTTTCTTGGACACAGATGCTGCTGGCCGTGCATTGCCTCGTGTCATTGAGATACTGGCTACTGAACACAAGTGGGATAAATCAAGACAGAAACAAGAGTTACAGAAGGCCAAAGAATTCTTGGAAACTTTCAAGTCATCAAAAAATGCTCAATTCCATGATGGGAAACACAAATAGTGAGTCTGATCATCTTGTACTCGTCAACAGCCAACATTTAAGTCAGGTGATATCCCGATGTGTCTATACTGTTGGTCCATTACAACACGGTTCAGGGTTTCGAAGTAACTCGGGTGGAATTTTAAGGAGCTTACCTACATGGCCTAATTAGTTGGCCACAATTTTCTTAGCAGATGCATGAATGGTCCATTTGGCAGAAGTTGTTATGACTGGGCAGTTGGCATCTCTCACTAGATACTGAGAGAAAAATACACGATTACAAAATAATGGTTGGTGATTCAAATTAATTTATAATGCCAAACTATATCCAGAAACTATCATATATGTTAGACAGACTTCATTTAGAAAAGGAAATAATTATTGCACAACATCATTACATGTTCATTGAAGTATTAGGTAAGTTTTACTTCATGGGGAATGATGACGTGTAGGGGTTTGTTTCTTTATTTAATTGACGTTTGCTCTCTTAGGTTTTATTATTTTAAATATGAGGTTCTATATCATACATGAGAAGTACTTTAAATGACGGATTTTAGGGGTTTTCTTGAAATTGATAATCAAGTATAAGGAATTATTTTGATAGTTCTTAAAATTTAAGGGTAAATTAAGGAAAAGGTTAAACTAAACTGGAGTTTGGTGTATGTTAACTCTGGATGCTATACAGGAGAAAAGAACTAGGGATGGTCCCCTGAAAAAGTTTTCCTCCTGTGCAAACTCTCTTAACACTTTACAATTGCCAATGGTTCCTGGAATTTCACCAAATAGCTTATTTTTGGAAACATCAAGGGCCCCAAGATTCACCAACTGGCCAACTTCATATGGTAGAGAACCCGTCAATTAGTTTTCAGCTAGAACTAAATACATGGATAAGGACGAAATGCTAAGCAGTTCATTGGGTATGTGACCAGTTAGATTGTTTTGTGAAAGAGGCAGAGATAGTAAATGTCTGCAATTGCTAAGACTAGATGGAATGCTTCCCTGCAAATGATTTAACCTTAGATTTACTCTTCCTAGTGAAGTCATATTTCCTATGGAAGATGGGATCGTCCCTGAAAGTTTATTTCCATTGAGAAAGAAATCACTCAAACTTTGTAGTTTACCTATTGAATTTGGTACGGTGCCCATCAACTGATTTGTCTCTAAACCTAAAGCAACCAGATTGACAAGATTCCCAATCTCAGTTGGTATAGTTCCACGGATCTTATTTCTTCCAAAGCCTATGTGTTTGAGCTCGGTTGAGAAGTTGCGTAATACTTCAGGTAACTTTCCTCCCAAATTGTTGTCACTAATAATCACATATTGCAAATTAGTTTTGCTGGCTAAGGTATACAGGAAATTCAAGTCATTGTCTTCACCATATCCAAGCATATTTTCATTGATTGCCACCACTATCAGCTTATGCAACCTTGCCAAACTGGGTACATTTCCAGTGAACTTCTTGTCTGCTATGAGTAGGTAATTAAGATTTGAAGTTTTGGAAATTGATGGGGGTACAGGTCCAGGAAATTGGTTGGTTTGGAAATTAAGGATTTCAAGGTTTGGCAGAGTGAAACCCAGGTCCAGTGGAGGGGTACCATGAAGTTGATTAAATGATAGCGATAAGGTAGTAAGTGAAGAGAGATTCTGTATAGAAGGGGGAACCATACCAGTAAGGTTATTTTGACCAAATGAAAACTCTTAGTTTCTTCAATTTTCCAACAGTATCAGGAATACTCCCTACCAAATTGTTTCTTGTTCCATAATTCATCTCAAGTGACGAAAGATTTCCGAAAGAAGATGGTATCTGACCAACCAAGTTGTTTCTGCTGAAAAAAATTTGCTGCAGTTTTGACAGTGATCCAAGCTCTGCCGGAAGTTCACCATCAAGATTGTCGAAACTCACACTACTGTTCAGTAGATTAACGCAGCCAGAAATTTTAACTGGGATTTCACGACTTTAACATATTGTGGCTGAAGTCCAACACCCGTAGCTTGATCAGACGGCCTATTTCTGATGGGATACTATTGCCTAAGATGTTGCTCAGGTTTACAGTACTGAGAAAGCTCAAGTTCCCGATGTGGGGTGATAGGCTGCCGATCAGTTGACCGTCGTGTAGGTCGAGTTCGACGACTCTCTGATGCTTAAGTCCACATATAACACGTGACCACTTGCAGAAATGCGATGATTCATTCCAGGAGCTTAGTTTTCCGAAAGGGTCGTTCGTAATTTGAGCCTTGAAAGCCAGCAATGCGTCTCTTATCTGTTTCATTTCCAGCAAGTAAAGAGAAGGAAGGTGTGAGCTGGCATATTCCTAGAACGAAAGGGGGAGCCAATACGATGGAACTAATTCTTCTGATGGCCATAGTGTGCGGAAACATGAATAAATTCGGAATGGAAATAAAATAACACCAAAATTTTTATACTAGTTCGGTAATGTTTACGTTCAGTTTGGAGATAATTAAGTTTTTCACTATAATAATGAGAGCATACAATAGTGTTTGTCACTCAATTTTTCAAGAGACCTAAATTAACCCAATCCTATTAGAAAAGAGATATATATATATATATATATTCCCTTCTCTCCCTCTCACTATTCTTCTCTCTCCTTTTCTCTCGAAAATGTTTTGCTCTCCCTCTCTTCTGAAAACTCTCTCACACTAAATAACTTCTCCAACTCCACTTGTTGTTCTTCCTCCCTTTTATAGAGAATTCAATAGGTGTGAACAATGGGTTTGAAAGTTAGCTGTACTGTCGAAATTCACCAGAAAAATCCAAGCCACCATTGTTGATCACCAAAAGTAGCTTCCATTTTTTACTTTGTGCTTCCATTTCTGACTTTCTTTGAGCCAATATTCAACACATAGTAGATGAGAGCATCAAGCTTTAATGCTAAACATGAACTTGCTGCAATGGTTATTTGTTTTTTTTAATTTTAAAATAAATTAAATTGCTCAAACACCAAGTCTACACTGTACAATCCTTTCTAAAGGAAAACTGAAGCAGTGTAAACACCAATCCAATGACATAAGAGCCCAAAATCAACTACTAAACTCTATATATGCCATCGCAGTCTCATTTCCAGGCTAAGAACCTCATGCTTTCCAGTAGCAATGAGAGCCTCGTGAATCACATTAACAATACTATCCGCTAACTCATATTTATGACGTTCCTGATGCCTATAAATCCTGCGGTTTCTCTCCGTCCACAAGTGATAAACCGCCATCTGAAAAGCCGTCCGAATTATGAAACTATCTGGCCTCCTGGATCAAGTTCCCAATATCAGATCTGTCAACACTGCCGTCCACACATAGGAGGCATGGGATCTATCAAGCAAATGTAGAATACGACTCCAAACCACTTTAGAATACTCACATTCAAAGAACAAGTGGTCTCGACTCTCCTCAGCTAAGTTACACAACACACAAATGAGATCGAAACCCCCAAATCATCGATCTTTCGTTCTCAATCTGTTTTTAATAACCAACCACAATAGAAAGCAGTTCTAGGATTTACAACTTTCTGCCACACCAGATCTGCCCAATTGACCTCTTCAAGCATCACTTGATCGATTCTATGGGCTGATGTGTCGTGAAGATCCCATTTTGAGTGGCAGTCCACATCGGCTGGTCCTGATTTGAGCATATCAACACATTATTAAGGTAACCATCAAGAGTATGCCCATACCTGCAATTTGGCGAGAGTTCCCTCCACCGAACAACCCAAGCCACTGTTGCCTCTTTAGGAAGGCGGTTTCGGAACATAGCCAGATCATTTCTCGACCATAGAGGGCTGAGGTCATTCCAGTTATCAAACCAAAAATTTACTGCCTCCCTACTCCCAATTTGCCACTTTATTAAAGGAAAGACTAGCTCTCTTACTTGCAACAAGTGTTTGAAAATCCAAAATTGATCATACCTAAACTGATCAGATTGAAATCTGTTAAGTGCACACAATTTTTTTCATAGCTTTTCCATTGCAGACGGAAGTTCTAGTTAGAACAATTTTATTAACTCGGCAATATTAGCATCCAATAAATTGTATGCGGGTCCACACGTCTGTGCTTATCGAATTTAGATTTCTAATGAAAGCTTAGAGTATAATTAAGTTTCGAAAGAGTAGGTTCTAAACGTACTCCTCTATTTGCTCTCTCTAGTTTTGATGTGACAAATAAACATAGTTGGCCACCATTAGGCCTTCGTCTGTGAAACGCAGCTCGTCTGCTGCACTACGTTGTTTGCTTCTACGTTACTGTGCTGCGTCGTTTTGTGCTTTCTCGGGCAGATGTTCTCCTAGGGCTGCATGCGTTTTATTTTGTATTTTTTTCTTCTGATGTCGTTTTGTGCTTCCACCCACTGCAACCTTCAAATGCAAGGCTAAATCCCAAAACAAAATTTTTAAAAATTCTGCTGCTTGGTGTCAAATAGGTATCACTACACGAGGTCATGTTTAATTAGGTTCCAAACGTAGACAACCTCCAACAATTAGGGAAAATTGTGATGTTGGGTAACTAAACTTTTATTTCTTAATTTACGGAATCCTAGTTATTGAACTCTGAATGTTGCGAGACTTTGTTCTTTATTTGAAATAGATTTATTAGTCAAGTATTAATTATTTTTCTAGGATATTATTTGATTGTTTGATTTTACAGTTAGGTGTGCAACTAGTTTGTGAGTTTATTCAATCAGTTGCTAGATTAAACAGGTTGATGTTCAATTCTTTAAATCAAAAATTGCGACTAGGATTTACGTCTACTATGTTAGGGACATGATTTTAGAAAAAATAGTTGTTTAGGCTAAATATACATCGTATATACGTTGGCTAGCTCGTCAATTTTCTTGATTCGTAAAACTATTAATTAATTAAATCTGAAATTGTATCCAGGTTATTGATTAATAACGGTTAATTCAAAGACATGTTTCGGTTAACTAAACATAAGAGAAAATAGGAAAAAAGTTTACGACGACGAATGCTTAACTATAAATTGATTATTTTTAGTGTCAATGATCAATGGAAGTTCAATAATGAAGGAGACCGGAAACCAAGATTTATTCTTATTGATTGTTAAATTTTCATTGTTTTGCTTTTAGTTTTTTTAATTTCTTATTTTAATTAAACTATGTTTAATACACAATTTAAAACCTCATTTTTATTGTGTAACTACTAACGTCTGAATTCTTCGTGAGAAGATGCAAAAAGATTGAACTTAAAGGCTATAAGAGGAGAAGAGGAAGGCCTAAGAAGAGATAAGGGTAGGTGATTAAGAATAATATAGTTATCTTGAAATTTACTGAGGACATGACCTGTAATAGAAAACTTTGACATACTAAGATACGGATAAAAGATCCCTTGTAAAGAGATCCATGTCATTTTTATAGGTTAGTTAGCAATTTTTTTTTAGATTTAACTTAAATTTTTAAACAAGACTTAGATAATTTGAACATATTAAATAGAGATACATAGATGGTCCAGTGAGAAGATGCGACAATATCATACTAAGAGGAAAAAAAAGAAGTCTAACAAAAATTGAGAGGAAGTGATCAAGAATGTTATGACAATGGTGGAACTTACAGAGGTCACGACTCGCAATAAAAAACTTTGACATATTAAGATTTATATAAAAGATCCCCCGTAAAGAGATCTTTGTAGTTTTCATAAATCTTTTTACTCTTTTTTTTTGCAGTTAGCCTAATTTTATAATAGATAATACTTACTTCTTAGAAATTTAGCCTAAGCTTTTACGTTATGTATGGTTGTTGTCTCCTGTATGCGGAGACGAAACGAAACAAAAATTTGAAGACGGAACGAAATAAAAATTGAAGACAGTGAAGTGTTTGGTTGTGATGGACAAAACAAATAAATCTGTCTCCGTCTCGAGGACAGAAATGTGTTTGGTTGTAGTTGACAAAACATAAAACAGTATCAATGATTAAATTACCCCTGCAGTATAATATGATTGGAAATATGTAATTCATTGATTATTTTAAAACGAATAATTTGTATTAGTAAAAAAGTTAACAAATAATAATA
>JANVCL010000003.1:31446044-31464403 GCA_026546855.1 Erythroxylum incrassatum | reverse complement strand
CATAGAAGTCTAATATGTATATATACATATCATTGTATTGCTCGAATTGTTATGACACTTGTGAATTCAATTACAGTTATATGTTTTTGCTCACTTATTGGTTATCCATATTATGTTGTATACAATAATTATTATTTATGAGATAACAATTACCGAATTACCCACATAAAGTTTGTTGAGTTAAGTTGATTCTATGATACATGGAAGGAATCAAGTTATATAACTTGTGACCGCCATGATCCCATCAACTTAATTCAATTAAGGATAACTTGATTGATTCCATATATTGTGTGCACTTAAAGTTGTTGGATTACTAAGTCGTAACATGGGCCAAGTGGGAGATTGTAAGACTATTTTATGTCCCATGTCACTTATAAATTTGAGTACAATTAAAGCACCCAAGATAATAGTTATTGGGTATTATAGACTGGGTCTCAAATGGGTCACGGATCATTTTCCTCTCTCTTCTACTTACCAAAGGACATGTCCATTGGAGATGCTATATAAGTTGATACAACTTATAGCATTATAACGCTTACCAAAGAACATGTCCATTGGAGATGCTATATAAGTTGAAATAACTTATTGCATTATAACGCTTCTGAAACTTTTCTGAACCATTGAGGAAAACACTAAACGAAAGAAGAAGAGAGGAAATAAAGATTCATTCAAACGAAATCATCGTCTAACGAACACGAGATCATGGATGCAGGTACGCACAAAATGAATCGATCCGATAAATGTTTTACACGTAACACCAAGATAATACCAGCTGGTAAATGCAAAGATGTCAGGTTTCTCCAGGGAAAACAGCCCTTCTAGCTGTTTGCAGTTCTGGTAAATTGCTTCATCTCCTTCGTTTCCCTGCAGAGACTTGGTGAAATCTGCGTCGTACAATTCAATGGCTTCTTTCAACAGGTTCACCAACTCCTGCAACTCTGTGCTTTTCGTGTCATCATTGTCGGAAACTGCGGTTGCCCCCCAGAACAGATCTCCGATAGAACTACTCGACATGGGTGGAGTAGTTACGTGTCCTGAGATTCACTGCCCCCACCAGAATCAATACATGTGGAGATCCTGACACTGCTTTTGATGCATTCATGCAATGTTTCCATATGAAACAAGACAGTGCTTCGATGCGTGAAGGTTTGGACTCAGGTTTGCTTTTGGCCATTTCCTTCATAGCTGATATTGATTTCGCACCAAACACAAACCTCCTGGTAACGTAGTTGGCTTGAATGAACCGTAAGCTTTCCGTTAGAGACAAGTGGCTTTGTGGAAACGATTCTCTTGTTGGAAAGTACATCAATGGTTCGTCCGTTAGATAATTTCATTACGTGCCGTATATTTTGGTTTAATCATTTAATTATATTAAAATTTCATTAGTTATTTGAATAAGAAATATTAAGTTTAATTAAAATAAATAATGTGATGTATTTATGTTGATGGAACATAAAAATACGGATAATAAAAGAAGATATCGTTTGAATTTTAAACTGATAACTACTTCTTCTCTCTTTACCGTTAAATTTTTCATATATCTCTCTATCAGACTATACGAAAAATAATGAATCAAAAGTTAAGAGAGAGAAAACAAAATTTACGAATATCTTGTTAAAGATTATTGGATGAATCAAGATACGGTTATGTTATTATGAGAAATTATTAAATTATAAGATCCTGCAATTTATGTGTTTAAATTTACATTATAAAGTTTTTCATGTAAGAAAGATTACATCGCGACCTTAGGATTTTTAACATCACGTCCGAACATGGCAGCCCAGGCTTTGAAAAAAGAAAAAGAACCAGTTGGTGCATCGATGAGCTTATGCGAAGCGGAAACTCCAATCACTATTCCTCCACAAGCAAACACACTCCCTTGAATAGCCAGCACCGGTGAGTCAAGTGCTTCCTTGGTGAAAGGTTACGCAACAAGACGGTTCAACCATTCATGTTCTGATGTTTGAGAAAATCAGACAAGCCAACACTGACAGATGCTTTGAAGAACGAAACACCTTCATCGAAACAATCTATGAAGCGATTGTCGCGAGTTCTTCCAGACAAGAAAAAAGTAGGAATCAAGAGTCTCTGGGAGAGATCTTTTCAGACGAGCTAAAACTTGGGTGGTATCATATTTACTAAATTTACAAATGTTAAAAAATTTAGAAATGGTAAGTGCCGACTAATCCAATAACTAGTTCTAATTATTTTAATAATAGTTGACTTAAACCTAATTTTTGTTAATAAACTTACACTTTATCTGTATTAAAAAATCTAATATAATATCATAGCAAGTTTAACCTAATCTCAATTCTTATTAAACAACTCTACACTCTCCTTATATTAAAAATCTAATAGTGAGCTGATTAAACAGGGAGAGCTTGTATGGCTTCTTAGTAAGAGTTGCAGCCTTGCAGGTGAAGATGGCTTCACCTTTTCCCTTGAAACTTACTTCCATAATCAAAGGGTCTTGTTTAGTTGGTTATTGTGCATTTGCTTCAACCAACCACCTTGTTCTTATAGAAACGTACACTTAGGATGATTGGTCGCTCTTGTGCTAACTTTCCCAATTTTTAAAAAATGATTTTTTAAAATTAAATTATAAAATATATTTTTTTAATTGAGTTTGGTTTTGGATTGCTCAAGTATAAGCCTACCCAAAACTCATATCTTCTAAGCAAAACTATTTGCCAATTTGAGCCTGGACTTGAGCCTATTAATTAACCTATTAAAAACGCCTGAATTTGGACTCATAATGCGGACATTATCATTCCTACAAATACTGATACACATCTACTTTGCTCTGTTCTGCACTATTCAATAAAGTTGTGATATAATCTTATAATCTGAAATAATCTTATAATTAAATTATAAGATTATATCACATATACAAAATCGTTAATTGATTAAATACAAATTTGTAAATTTGATTTTTTTTAAATAATACATACAGTAGACTTTAGAATGTGATTTTTTAAAATGTTAAGATTTAAATAGTATTTTATTATAAACGTTAAAGCTTAAAATGCGTTTTTGATCACATATGTAATATATTATAGAGGGATGACAATAGTGTCAGTTTGAGACATATTGCATGTGGATCTATCAAAAATAGCTTCCCTATTAGGTAAGAGTAAGATTGCGTACTATCGGATCTTCTAAAATCTTACGTCTAAACAAGTCTTCAACTAGGTGTTGAAGATGATGATGACGACAAAAGTATCAGTTTGACTTGAACCTATTCAACTTAAATTAAATTTAGTAAAATACTTTTTAATTTAAAAAATGAAAAAAAATTATTTATTTGAAAAAATTTAAATTTAAAATTTTATTAATGTTCTTTTCCTATATTCATATCAATTTGTATATTTTAAGTATAACAAATTAAAGTTCTTTTTCTTATAAAAATTTTCTTTCTTTTTTTTCTATTCTCATTCTTGATAAGGTTAATGTCGTCATATTTTTCTTCTATTTAAGAACTGTTATAAACATTTTGACTTTAATTTGAACATTCTGAATTTAATTTAAATTCTTAGTTTAAATTATATTTTATTATAAGCGTTGAAGATTAAAATGCATTTTTACTCACACATGTAACGTATTATGGTAGGATGACAATATTATCAATTCGACTTAAACCCTATGCAACTTAAACAAAACGGGCCGCTCAAGGTTAGTTATTGCGAGATAAGGACTCGTACTTTCCCAACTATTCCGGAACATGCTCTTATTATTAGTATATCCATTGTCCCAATAAGGACTTGTGCTTTCTCATCTTTTCCGGAACATGCTCTATCCATTGTCGGGTACACTTCATCTGATACCATTATGCAATTCTTATTATGTTTGGTCTATCTCATTTATATATTACGTGGGGCTAAGAAAAATATAGTGAAAAATAGAAGCAAATCTTATTACCATTTTTTCGATTAAACCAAACACACCCTAAGCATTCATTCAATGTGTAAGATTTTAGTAAAATCATTACTAGACACCATTGTATTGGTATCAAATAAAATCATAAAGGAAGCATCATCAACCTTAAAGTAACAGCATCTTTTTATCAGGCTATCTTAAGTTCTTTCTCCAATAAAGAAAAAGTTATGCTAAAACAAGATATGAAAAAGTTTAATAATACACATTCTTATTATTGACGAAAAAAGTCAATATTTTACTATTTCACTATCTTGCTAATATAGTGATATTTAATAGTTTCTGTTTTAAAAAATATAATTTTATCTCAATTTGAATGGATAAATAGACTTTTAACTATTCCTGAGTATTAACCTATTATGCCAATAGTTACAAATGTTAATCAATGTTCTATAATCATAACAATAACAATAATGATATGAAACATGATTTCACAATATCAGTAAAATATTATTATTCATATAATATTAATTATTATAATAAAATTTTAAAATTAAATTTAAACCATATGAATTTATATGTTCCTGTTCTATATAAACAATAATGTTAGTAAAAATTAATTTAATTCATATATTTTTAAATTTTAAGTATAAAAAAGTTGAGTTCCTTTTCTTATGAAAATTCACTCTCTTTTTTTTTTGCTATTCTCATTCTATAATGATCAAATACATATGATAAGCTTTTTAAATTTTTAATCTTATTTTTTATAACGACCTTTTTTTAAGAGATTTATAAAAACATACTTCCAATTCTAAATTTTTAATTTTAAATCCATTTCATTAAAAGTAACCCGATAAATTACATGGAACACTGCAAAAACTACATTTTTTATTTATAAATGCGAACAGAAGCCGTACATGGGATCATAAATTATAGCAGAAAACATTTAAAATCATTTCAGGAAAATTAGAAAAATAAGATGAATTAAAGGCCTGAAATCTTAGGATTGAGAGAAGCAAATGCCAGGAACTCAGGATCAAGTTCAGGTCTATCAAGACCTAATTTTTTTAAATAAAATGATTTAAGTCACTGGTTAATCTGAGTCTAAACCTAAATCTATAAATCCGCCAATTAAAAATACCTAAAATTGAACTCATCGCCGTTGCAATCCTTGCATGCACTAATACACATCTACTTTACTCTGTTCCACACTATTCAATAAAGCCGTGATTATACGATTATATCACATATACAAAATTGTTAATTGATTAAATACAAAATCGTGAATTGATTTTTTAAAAAATAATACATATACCCCTAAAAAAAATACATATAGTAAACTTCAGAATGTGAGACTAATATTTAAATACATATTAATTAATTGATATATATATTTTAAGTTCTCGTGCTCATATATAAATTTTTTGTAAGTAAAATTTAACTTTGATACTTCTTATATTATCCTTTTTCTTTTAATGAACATATGAGACACATTGTTCATGATAATACGTCAATAACATTTGTGAGAGAGTTTAAAACTAAAAGTAACAATGATCTTTTCGTGAGGCTTTCCTAAATTCTTTCTCTAAACAATAATAGACAATATTTCACTAATTTCTTTTTGTGCGCTTAACTATCTTGTTAATATAGTGATATTTACTAGTTTCTTCTTTTTTTTAGAAAATATATAACAATTAATATTAATCACTGTAATATTAATTAAGGTTAATTAAAAAAATTGAACTCAAACTTTTGTCAATTTTTTAATTATAGCCTTAACTTTAAAATGTAGCAAGAAAATGTTAAATTTTTTTTCAATTTTAGTCTAAACTTTAAAAAGTGACAATAAAATACTCAAACTTTTAATTTTCTTCAATTCAAGCTCAACGTTATCTGTTGTTCTTCCTATGACCCTAGCCCTTTGTTTTTTGTTTATTCTTCTGACGGCTCAAACTACTCTCGCATTACAGCATACTGCATTAGCAAGCTCTTCGTTTTTAGTTCTTTCTCCTGATGCCCTTAGTGTGAGGAATTAGAGCTACATAATTTGAAAATCGAAGGATGAGGGCGTCGAGAGAACAAACTGAAAATAAAGGGAAAAACTAAAATTAAAGCGTAAGGTCGTTGGGGTTGCTTAATCTGATTTATGTCAATTTAAACAATAACATCATTTTAATTATGTAATTAAACGACATCGTTTCATTAATTTTCATTTATTGTGTTAATTTTGGCTAACATGTATTAATAGTAAAAGTTTTTAAAATAAGTGACAAGTCGCATTAGCAAACTTAACGAAAATATTAACGTCGAGTTAGAATTGAACATTTGAAAGTTTAAGCAATTTATTGCTACTTTTTCAAGTTAAAGTTTGAGCTATAATTGAAAATTTGACTAAAGTTTGAGTTTTTTTCTAGTAATTAACTTTATTAATTATTATAATAAAAAATAATTTTAATTTTAGATTATATGAACAATAACATTAATAAAATTTTACTTTGTATCATAGCAATTTATATATTTTTACGAATAACAAATTAAAGTTCTTTTTCTTATAAAAATTCGTCTTTTGTTGCTATCTCATTCTATAATGACCAATTATTTATGATAAGGTTAATTTCATCATTTTTTCGTCTATTTAAGGTTTGTTTTAAACGTTTCAAAATCAATTTGAATATTTAAAAATGTTATAGTTTAAGTCATATTGTATTATAAACGTTGAAGGTTAAATGCATTTTTTATCACACATGTAATTTATTATAGTGGGATGACAATAGTATTAGTTTCAGGCACATTGCATGTGAGTCCATCGGAAATAGCCTCTCTATAAGATAGAGGTAAGGATTAGAGATGACAAATGTGGCCCAACCCGCCTGGCCCAGATTAACAAGGCCACGGGCCAGCCTCGGGCGGAGATTACTTGCCTCCTATAAAAAGGTACAAAACGATGTCATTTCTTTATTTTTTAAGAAAAATAGGTAGTTGGGTTAGGGGTGGGTCATAGGTCAATCAACCCGTGGTCAGGTCGAGCCACAGGGCAGTCAGCCCATGTGTTCAGCTGGGCCCAAACTGCTCCTGGCCCGTTGTCATCCCTAATAAGACTGCATGCTATCGGATTTCCTTAGACCTTGTATCTCAATGAGACTTTAATTGGGTGTTAAGAATGATGATGATGACAATAGTATCAGTTTGACTTGAACCCGATTCAACTTAAATTAAATTTAGTAAAATACTTTTTAATTTAAAAAATAAAGTGAAATTATTTATTTTAAAATTTTAAATTTAAAAGTTTATTAATGTTCTTTTTCCTATATTCATAACAATTTGTATATTTTAAAGTTTAACAAATTAAAGTTCTTTTGCTTATAAAAATTTCCTCTTTTCTTGCTATTCTCGTAATGATCAAATATTTATGATAAGATTAACTATTTAGATTTCAATTTGAACACTTAAAAATATTAGAGTTCAAGTTTTATTTTATTATAAACGGTGAAGCTTAAAATATATTTTTGATCACGCGTGTAATGTATTATAGTGGGATGACAATACTATCATTTTGACTTTAACCTCGATTGATCAACTTAAACTAAATTTGGTAAAATATTTTTAATTTAAAAAATAAAATAATAATATTTATTTTTCAAAATTATAAATTAAACTGAACAAGTTTTGCCATGCATATTATAAATAAACATGGTTATAGAAGAAAGATTTTAAAGGAATTAAAACAGGTTGCTGAAGGTTAGATGTTGGGAGATAAGGACTTTTCTTTTGAAGGAATTAAAACAGGTTGCTGAAGGTTGTTGGGAGATAAGCGCTTTTCTTTCTCAACTAATCCGAACCATGCTCTTAATGTTCTTACATTCATTGCCTTGTTGGCCATGGTGATTGAGGCCCTCTAATCGGCCTACCATCCCTTATTTGGAAAGATACATGTCAACCCCTTAGGCCGACACATTTATGCCGACCCATTTGTTGAAAGCTTTAATTACATGAAAGTTGAATGTGGGAGTCGTAACCAAGCAGTAACATAAGTGGTCACTTTTTTGGGATTGAGAAGAAACAGAGAAAGGGGAAAAAAACAAAAAACAGAAGATGATGATTAAAGATTACAATTGACTTTTTGTAATCCGCTAATTGAGCTCCGGACTAAAATGTTTATATACAGGAGTTCTTTTAAATTTAACTGATTGAGTTCAGTCAACCAACTCAATTACCTAATTATTAAATATATGAAAAACGACTAAATTTTTTAATCAATTAAAAAATGGTTAATAAGTTGTTTACTAAACAAGACACTAACTTTAAAAGTATCAATCATCTTTTCGGAAGGCTTTCGTGAGTTCTTTCTCTAAACATTAATAGACAATATTTCACTAGTTTCTTTTGGCATGCCTTACTATTTTGCTAATATAGTGATATTTACTAGTTGCTTTTTTGGAAAATATATTTTAATCCCATTTCAAATTGATAGATAAACAATTCCTAGGTATTAACCTATTAGGCGAATAGTTACGCAGGTTAATCAATATTCTATAATCATAACAGTGACAATAATGATATGAAACATGATTTGACAATACTAGTAAAATATTATTAATAGATCTTGTTAGGAATAACTCAAGGCAATAGAGAAAAGACAAAAACGAAAAATACACAGATATATGTGATTCGGCCAATATAATCTACGTCCACGAGTAGGGAGAGAACAATCTTATTTTGTCAAAGAAAACTGTTACAAGTGATTAAAACCCTAGAACTGAATACATTATATATATATCTAACCGGTTCGGGCCACTCCAAAAAAATAAATTACACAAACTAACCTAACACTGATCTCTTATTTTTTTCTCCTTTCAGGTCGAGTTCCCAAATATTCGGGTTAGGTCATGATCCGTTTACAGTTCACCAAAATTCAAGGCTCTCAATATTTCTCCACCTTAACTTTGAATTCTCTCAAATCACCAAACAACAAGAACAAATTCCCTTGTCATTCGTGTCCCTTAAGGCCTTAAGTTATGCGAACATTCACCAATTCTAAGCTATGCTTGAACTTCTCAGTCGGTAATGACTTAGTCAACATATCTGTTGGATTCTCTTCTGTAGCTATTTTCTCAATGAACGACTCCTTTTCCTCTATAACATCTCATATAAAGTTCATCCTACATCATTATGTTTTAATCTCTCATGATAAACAGGATTCTTGGCCAAAATCAACATTCAATCCCAGACTATCAATAAAACCATGCAACCATATACTTTTTTAAATCCCCTCTGTCAATGACATGTATTCCGCTTCAGTGGTAGACAAGGAAACAATAGGTTATAATGTTGCCTTCCAACTAACAACGCATCTATACAGAGTAAAGATATAGCATGTTAGGGTTCTTCTCTTCACAAGATCTCCGGTATAGTCAAAGTCAGTATAGCCAACCAAACCACCAATATCTTTATTAGCGATATAGACCAAACAGATATTACTTATTCCTCTCAAATATCACATAACCCATTTAATTGCTTACCAGTTAGTTTGTCTTGGATAAACCTGCTTACTATAGCATACATCAGGCTTCCCACAGCACTGGGGTAAGGAACCAATATCATGTAATCATTCTCATCTTCTATAGTAGGTATTGTACTAGTATCAAGTTTAAAATGTGTTGTCAACAGAATACTTACTGGCTTGGATTTGTCCATATGAAAAAACTACAACAACCTCTCAATGTATTTATGCTAAGATATATAAAGTAGATCTGCCCTCCTATCTCTACAAATCTCCATGCCCAAAATCTTCTTGGTTGTACCCAAATCCTTCATCTCAAACTCATTGCTCAATAACTTCTTTAAAAGGTCAATTTCTGCTTTGCTCTTAGCTGCAATCAACATATCATTCACATATCGCAACAAATATACATACGATCATCTAAAAGCCTCTTAGAGTAGACACAATTATCAAACTGATCGCGTACCAAACCATAAGAAATCATGAATGCATCAAACCTCTTATACCATTTCCATGGCGACTTCTTCAGAACGTACAAGGATTTTTTTAGCAAACATATGTGCTCTGGTTTCTCATTGTCAAGGAACCCCTCTGGTTGTGACATATAAATCTGTTCTTCTAGGTTTCCATGTAAGAATACAGTTTTTACATCAAGTTGTTCTAACTCACGGTCTAATGCTCTTACTACGGACAAAATAAACCAAATGGTTTTATGCTTCACAATTGGTGAGAAAACTTCATGGTAGTCAATCCCGTCCTTTTATGAAAAACCATTGGCCACAAGCCTTACTTTGAACCTAGCTGGTTCAACTCCAAGAATGCCTTCTTTCCCCTTGAACACTCATTTGCATCTCACTTCTTTCGCACCTTTTGGTAGAGGTGCTAGATCCAAGGTTTTGTTCTTTTAAAGAGACTACATCTCTTCATTCATCGCAATTAACCATTCTGATGCTTCTCTACTCTCAGTTGCCTCCTTATATGATTGAGGTTCATCAGAATTAATATTCTCTCCTACTACTAAGGCATATGCAATAGAATTAGGATCAATAATACTAGCATAATTAATATATCTTATAATAGAATTAGGATCAATAATACTAGCATAATTAACATATCTTATAGGTTTTCTTATTTCCCTCCTCGTTATCCTTGCTACTATACTTTGTGAATCTTGCTTTTCTTCCCTGGGCTATTGAACATGATCTTTTGTAGTCCTGTTTGGAGTTTCAATTTCAAACTCCACCTTCTAGCTAACACCCTAATCTTTATTACCTGCATAATTATCACACTCCTCTTTTTGACCCAACATAGTAGATTCATCAAAGGTCACATCTCTGCTAATAATAAATCTCATAGTTCTATCTTTTTCTACACACCATAGTCTATACCCTTTAACTCCAGATGCATACCCTAGAAATATGCATTTCATTGCCCTCGACTCTAGTTTACCATCATTCACATTAGCATAAGTAGGACAACCAAATGTACATAGGCCAAAATAATCAGAGGGTTTACCAGACCATACCTCTTGAGGAGTCTTAAAATCTATAGCAGTTGATGAAGATCTATTCACCAAATAACAAGCGGTATTAACTAAAATTGCTTTGACAAGCTAGCATTTAGTTGCATGGATCGAGCACGCTGTAAAAGTGATTGATTCATGCGTTCTACAACTCTGTTATATTGTGGCGTATGTCGTACAATGTGATGCCTCACTATACATTATGTCTAGTGTCTTGCATAATTCGTCAAACAGTGCATTGCAAAATTCCAACTCATTTTCTGTTCTGAGTGTCTTGACTTGTTTTCCAATCCGTTTTTCAACTATAGTCTTCCACTCCTTGAACTTCCCAAACACCTAATCCTTGGATTTCAGAAAATACACCTAAACCTTCCTAGAGTAGTCATCAATGAATGTAACAAAGTACCTACATATACCATGAGATTCAATTGGAGAAGGCCTCACAAATCTGAATGAACATATGCAAGGATTTCTTTCAAGGTATGTTTTCCATAATTAAACTTGACTCTTAGTTGCTTTCCCATGACACAAGCCTCACATAACTTCAATTTTCTAGTCTCTGCTCCATCCAACAATCCTTGATTGCTCAATATTTCCAGCCCTTTTTCACTCATGTGACCTAGTCTACGATGTCATAACTCCGTAGTGTCATTATGCTTCTCTAAGGACTGAGATACTGCATTTTTCCCATCACTAAACTACCCATCAAAATATAAGTTCCATGTTGTAGTTTGCCTTTCATCACTACTAAAGCACCCTTCAGAATCTTCAACTGTTCGTCGCCACTAAAGAAACCATACCTATGTTTGTCTAGGGTACCCAAAGAAATCAAATTCATACGCAGATCAAGAAAATACCATGCATCAAGTGTTATGATAATTCCGTTATGCATCTTAATTTGCGCCGAACCACTGCCTTTTACATTAAACTCGTTATTATCACCTAACTTTACTGTGTTGTTCCACTCCTTGAATGAATGAAACAATTCGCTCGAGAAAGTCATGTGATAAGATGCACTAGTATGACCCAAGTTTTGGAAGAATTACAAATATTGACAATCAAAACATCGTTACCATCTCCTTTATCAGAGTTGTCCTATACTACTACAGCAATACCAGTACTACTTAATTCCTTCTTCTTGTTTACCTTTTTTCGATGTGGACAATTCTTCCTTATGTGCCCTTCTCTTTACAGAGAAAACACTTAATTGCTTTAGCCCTTGATTTGGAACGTAACCTACCTCCCCCACTACCATCTCTTTCAGTGCTTCTACCCTTGCTAACAACAAGACCTGCTTTTGCATCATCTTCACCAAAATCAAAGACCTTTCTCTTTAATTCTTTGGACTGTATAGCATCTTTCACATTGCTAACAGAAATAGTATCTCGCCCATACAACATAGTTTCAACAAAATTCTCATAGGAATTCGATAAAGAACACAAAAGAATAATAGCTTGATCCTCATCATCAATATTAACCCCAACGCCTCATAAATTTAAGACAATTCAGTTAAAGTTATCAAGATGATCTTTTAACTGCTTACTTTTTGTCATCCGCAAGGTATACAAACGTTGCTTCTGATATAAACAGTTCGTGACAGATTTCTTCTAAAACCTGCTTTCTAGTTTCTCCCATAATCCCGCAACATTTCATTGCTCAGATTCAACAGTATCGCCCAATGTGCCTTCTTCATATTTTCATTCTTCTCTTCCATCATCAGTTATTCAGGTAGTTTATCTTCTCTATCTAGCATCGTTGCACATCCCTGTTGAACCAGAAGACCCCTTATGATTTCCACATAGTGAAATCATTCGAACTTTTGAATTTATCAACATCAAACTTGTGAGTCATCAACTTCCCAAATAGCAGACTAAATAGTCTCCCAAATATTGCAAGAAAAATTCAAACGTTGAAAACAGAATCCAAAAAGCCTGAATTTAAAACCTTGCTTTGATGCCACTTGTTAGGAATAACGCAAGGCAATAGAGAAAAGACAAAAACGAAAAGCACACAAGATTTACATGGTTCGATTAATGTGATCTATGTCCATAGGGAGAGAGAGTAATCTTATTCCGTTAGAGAAAACTGTTACAAGTGATTAAAACCCTAGAACCGAATACATTATAAATATACCTAACCAACTCGAACCACTCCAAAAAAATAAAATACACAAACTGGGCCAGCACTGATCTCTTTTTTTCTCTCCTTTCAGGTCGAGCTCCCAAATATTCAGGTCAGGTTATGATCCATTTACAGTTCACCAAAATTCAAGGTACTCAACAAAACTAATATTAATTATTATAATAAAAATAAAGTTTAAATTTAAATCATACGAATTTAGATGTTCTCATTCTATATAAACAATAATGTTAATAAAAAAATTACTTGATTGATAACAATCTATATATTTCTAAATATAACAAAGTAGATTTATTTTTGTTATAAAAATTTCCTCTTTTTTGCTATTCTCATTTTATAATGATCAAATATATATGATAAAATTTTTACATTTTAGTTTTTAACAACTACTTTTTAAAGAGATTTATTAAAAAATCCTTCTAATTCTTAAATTTTATTGTATTATATTAAACCCATTTCATTAAAAATAGCTCAATAAATTACATAGACCACTACACATTATTAAAAATAATCTAACATTTAAATTATAATTCAAGCATTCATTCAGTATATAAGAATGTAGTTAAATCATAACTCCACTCTTTTGCATTGCTATCAGATATCACATAAATGTTATATACTCCACTCCATTGCATTGATATCAAATATCACATAAATGTTATATACATTCAAGACATTTGGAAGTCTAGTTGCCCTATTCACAAGTATATTTATGAGTACCAACACTACCTAACCAAACTGTAAAGCCACAATCAATGTTTAGTTTTGGTAAAAACTACAAAAAAAATACTAGCCAAAAGTTTATTTTGAATTTCAACATTTACAACATAATACAAATTAAATCTTAAAATTTTGAATCGTTTAAATTGAACCTTAATATGTTATAATTGAGATTTAAAATACACTTTTAGCCTAAAATCATTAAAATTTGATTTACAAATACGAACAAAATGGTACTTTGGGATAATAAATTATATGGTAAGCAAGCAGAGCACGATAGCAGAAAACATTTAAAATCATTTCAGGAAAATAAAAATATAAATCTTGTGTGGGAGAAAATAACGTTGTGCCTTTCATTATGCACAAAGCTGTATATATACAATTACAAACCTAAACTTCCTAAAACAATCAACTTCCAAAAATGCAATACACTCCTAATATTACAATGTTTACGGCTAATATCCACCTAATATCTGCCAATAAAAACCAAAAAAGAAGACGAATCACAGGCTTGAAATCTTAGGATTGACAGAAGCAAATGCCAAGAACCAGTGTTTTGAAACCCGGACCAGTCATTAAATCGAAACCTTACTGGTCACCGGTTTGACCGATTCCCGGATCAGTCATTGAGCCGGAACCTTACTGGTCACTGGTTTGACCGGTGGTTGGTTTGACGGGTTCAACCACCGGTCGAACCAATGTGACGTCATAATTATGCAATTAAATGTAATTATATATAATATTAAAAAAATTTAAAAAAATACAAAAAATACCAAAAAATAAAGAAATAAAGAAATAAAAAATTAATTGTCAGACTGGACCGGTTCGACCGGTCAATTGACCAGTTTTGACCGATTCAAACTGGGTCAATTAAAAACTAGTTTTTTAAGTTGAACCGGACCGGATAATCGACCGGTCATCGATCGAACAGGTCCGGTTTCCAAAACAGAGCCAGGAGCTAAGGATCATGCTCTAGTAAACCCATTCTCTTCTGATCCAAGGTTATCCATGCTTTAATCCCTTTACCATCTCTTTTTTCAATGAATATGGTAAGATTTCTAAATGCAAGACTAGCTTTTCCTACTGTACCAACCCAAATGGGCTCTCCCCGACCAAAATTGACCTTTGTAAAACCAAGGTAACACTAGCTTGTAAATGCAAAGATGTCAAGTTTTTCCAGGGAAAAAAAACTTGTAGCTATTCGCAGTACTGGTAAATGGCTTCATCACCTTCGTTTCCCTATAGAGACTTGGTGAAATCTGTGTCGCACAATTCAATGGCTTCTTTCAACATGTTCATAAACTCCAACAGCTCTGTTCTTTTTCTGTCATCGTTGTTGGAAACTGCGGTTGCCTACCAGAACAAATCGCTGATAGAACTACTCGACATGGGTGGAGTAGTTTGGGTTTTTAAAAAACACAAACCAATTGGTGAATCTATGAGCTTATGCGAAGCATAAACTCCAATCACTATTCCTCCACAAGCAAACACACTCACTTGATTTGCCAGCACCGGTGAGTCAAGTGCCTTCTCGGCAAAAGGTCTATACGCAACCAGGTGGTTCAACCATTCATGTTCATGATGTTTGAGGAAATCAGACAAGCCAATACTGATAGATGCTTCGAAGAACTGAACACCTTCATCAAAATGATCTATGAAGCGATTGTCATTAGTTCTTCCAGACAAGAAAAAGTAGGAATCCAGAGTTTCTGAGAGAGATCTTCTCAGACGAGCTAAAACTTGGGTGTTATTGGAATTGGAACTGTTCTTAGAGTAGAAGAAAATAACTGGAGTGTATGTGGTAGGAGTAAGCTGATCTGTTAGGATAATTATGTTAAATTGTTGCTTTAAACCTTAAAGACTAATAAAGATGTTGTGTCTTGCAGATGTTATGGATTGTAGAAAATTAAAGAACACCAAGATTTTACTTGGTTTGATAGCACTAACGCGATCTACGTCCAAGGATCTCACTATAGTGGTTCCACTAGTGTCAAGAAGAAGAGAACAGTTTACAGAGTTGAGTGTTTATCTAAACACTTGCAAGAGTCTATTATCTCTCCTAGTACTCACAGATAAGTACCCTAGCACACTCTCAAGCTTTTCACTCTAGTTCTTACACTCACTGATTTTGCTTACGATGTAATGAGAATTGTAATGTGTAATCTGTCTGATGCCTTGAAGTTTGTCCTATTCATAGGGTCTGAAGCAGTTGCATTCAGTTGTGCTTTGAACGAGTCAGAAGAGCTTCACGTGTCCCTCACATGACTTACTAACGTATACTTCTGATGCTATGCGTTTTACTTGAATGAATTGTAGATGACTATATACTCTGCGTTTTGGTAATAAAGCTTCTGGCTTGGTCTTCTAAAGTGAATCTCATTATATGACTGTGTATTGACCATTAGCTTCTGACTTGTGTTTTGTCATGTGTGTCTCACGTGGATGTGTCTTAAGCTTTAGTCGCTTTTTGTTTTTGACCGATAAGAACATTCGAGAGCTTCTCTCTTTCTGTCTTCGATGTCTTTAGGGTATGTTTGAGAGTTTAGGATGAAACGGAATGGAATGACAATTAATGGAATGGAATGGAATGGAGTGGAATGGAATGAAATAGGTCACTCCATTGTTTGGAAGTTTAAATAAAATAAGAGAGGGACTCCTTTGACCGTTGTTTGGAAGTGGTACTAAAAATGAATGGAATGGAATGACTTGTAATTTTTTTTCCAAAATTACCCTTGTAATAAAATATGCATAGTTGCCATGAAACTATTTTAATAACCCCAAAGCATTTCAAATTGTAGGATGCTCATAATATAGTTTTGTCATTTTCCTATATAAGCAATCAACTTTTTTGTTCTTTTTCATTAACCCTCAATAGCACATTATACTCTCTTCACATTTGTTGATGAACAAACAAGCATACATCCATTGACGAATAAAATTTCCCAAACACATAACATAGGATAAAACACACATCGTTCGATTTACAAAACTTCCTAAACACATAACACATAATAAGCGCACGTCTATCGATGAACAAAGAAGACGAAACCAACATCAATAAAAATTTCTGATTTTTTCACATACAAAAAGTGTCAAGAAGATGAACACAAAATAATAGTCAATGCTTACTTGATGGAACAAAAACAGATGACCCTAGTAACTGTGGAGGAAAACGTTCGTCAATGGAAGAAGCCAATTGAAGGAGAAATACAATGGACGTAGTAACATGTAGCCGCGTAGGTATTTGTTGGACTGGGGTTGTAATTTTATTAACTTTTTAAGGGTATTTTTGTCATTAAATTAGAGTTTGGAAGGCAAGCCATGCCATTTCATTCTTGACCCCCCAATTTGGGAGGTCACAAAATATTAGATTTTGGATGGCAAATGATGGCTTTCAAAGCCATTAATTGCCATTCCATCCTATTTCAAAATAGACTTCCAAACAATGATCTGAGTCATTTGGGTCATTCCATTCCATTCCCTTCCATCCCTCCACCAAGAGAGTGGATTGAAATGTTGTATTGCAAGATATGGTGCTTTGTTAAACCTTAGTGTTGGTATTTAGGAATTTTCTTTTTCTTCCTTGTTGACTTTTTTTTTTAAATTTTAGACTGTACACAAAAATCTCCTAGAATATCAAGGACTTAGTCTACAGTTGATGGAGAATCACAATTCTCTGTTGTCAAATTTGAACTGCTTTCTTGAGGGGAAACTATCGTCACATAAATAGAAAAATTACAATTCAATGTCAAGACGTGCTCTGCCCTAGTATGGTCTGCAATATTGTCAAAGACGATAACCCCAATCTCCTGACTTGCCACACAATAATCACTAGATTTTACCATTATTGTCTGTTCTTTATACTCCAACCTAGCCTTAGAGGTCTCATGTTGCCAAATAGTTATTACTGGAGTCAGCATGTTAGCCTAATCTATGTGACATTGCCCTAAATATTGTGAGTTGAACTGTTCCACACCATTATCTAGATGCTCCATATTGTCCACACTAAAGTTATCCATAGTTGTCTATTTTAGCACTGCATCGACAATCTCAATCTGATGAGCAACCTCCGCAACTCTCTCGATTCCTGATTCTTCAGTGATTTGTATTTGGTCTAAACTTTTGTAACTGATTGACCTTTTCTTATTTTCTACAAAAATCAGGTGATATAATATTAAAAGTTCGATATATTTCTTCTCATGATCAGCTGGCCAACATATTGATAAAACCTTTGCAAAGAACTCGGTTCCAAAATTTACAGTTCAAGTTGACCATTAAACCATATGGTGATTAACTTATGGGAGGGTAATAAGGATAACACACATCAACTTAGTTTGATAAGTATAAATTATCTAAACTTAATTTGATAAGGATAAACTATTCAAAGTTAGTTATCTTGTTAGTTTGTTACCTATATGTTAGCATTCATTCATATAAAATAACATGCACTTAAAGTACATCCTCATATTATTATAATTTCATATTCATAGACTAACTTGGAGAATATATTTACATTATTATTGTATACTTCAAAATCTTTTCTTTCTTCAACTTTTTTATTTCTTATTGTAAAATGGTTTACACAAGGTATATTTGGTCCAAAGT
>JANVCL010000003.1:31433839-31445944 GCA_026546855.1 Erythroxylum incrassatum | reverse complement strand
GCTCTAGTACACTCATTCTCTTCTGATCCAAGGTGATCCATGCTTCAATCCCTTTACCATCTCTTGTTTCGATGAATGCAGTAAGATTTCTGAATGCAGGACCAGCTTTTCCTACTGTACCAACCCAAATGGGCTCTCCCCAACCAAAATTGAGCTTTGTAAAACCAAGATAACACCAGCTGGTAAATGCAAAGATGTCAGGCTTTTCCAGGGAAAAAAGCCCTTCTAGCTGTTCGCAGTACTGGTAAATGGCTTCATCACCTTCGTTTCCCTGCAGAGACTTGGTGAAATCTGTGTCGTACAATTCAATGGCTTCTTTCAACAGGTTCACCAACTCCGGCAACTCTGTGCTTTTCGTGTCATCATTGTTGGAAGCTGCGGTTGCCCACCAGAACAGATCTCCGATAGAACTACTCGACATGGGCGGAGTAGTTCGTGTCCTGAGATTCACTGCCTCCACCAGAATCGATACCTGCGGAGATCCTGACACTGCTTTTGATGCATTCATGCAATGTTTCCATATGAAACAAGACAGTGCTTCGATGCGTGATTGCTTGGACTCAGGTTTGCTTTTGGCCATTTCCTTTATAGCTGATATTGATTTCGCACCAAAGACAAACCTCCTGGTAACGTAGTTTGCTTCAGTGAACCATAAGCTTTCCATTAGAGACAAGTGATTTTGTGGAAGCGAATCTCTTGTTGGAAAGTACATCGATGCTTCGTCGACCTGAGGACTTACACAATCACTAACATCACCTCTGAACATGGCAGCCAAGGTTTTGAAAAAAAACGAACCAGTTAGTGCATCCATGAGCTTATGCGAAGAAGAAACTCCAATCACTATTCCTCCACAAGCAAACACACTCACTTGAATAGCCAGCATCGGTGAGTCAAGTGCTTCCTTGGTGTAAGGTCTGTACGCAACCAGACGGTTCAACCATTCATGTTCATGATGTTTGAGGAAATCAGACAGGCCAACACTGACAGATGCTTCGAAGAACGGAACACCTTCATCGAAACAATCTATGAAGCGATTGTCGCGAGTTCTTCCAGACAAGAAAAAGTAGGAATCAAGAGTCTCTGAGAGAGATCTTTTCAGACGAGCTAAAACTTGGGTGGTATTGGAATTGGAACGATTCTTAGAGTAGAAGAAAATAACTGGAGTGTAAGTACTAGGAGTGAGCTGATCAAACAGGGAGAGCTTGTATGGCTTCTTAGTAAGAGTCGCAGGTGAAGATGGCTTCACCGTTTCCCTTGAAACTATGTGTACTTCCATAATCAAAGGCCCTTGGTCAGTTGGTTGTTGTGCATTTGCATGCTTCAACCAGCCACCTTGTTTTTATAGACTTATGGATGGCAACGGCGGCCAGCTTCACCAACTTTTTTAACATAACTTTTTAAAAATTAAAAAATATAAAATAATATTTTTTTTTAATTAGAACCAGACTTGGACTATCCCAGCTCAAGCCTGTTAAAACCTTTTTTTTTTTAACAAAACGATTTAGGTGTCAAGCCTGTTAAAACCTAATTTTTTTAAAACAAAACGATTTAGGTGTCAGGTAGATCAGAATCTTAAACTCACTCCATAAATTCACTCTTTAAAAATAACTAAATTTGAGCTCCCAGCCTGTTATCATCCTTGCATACGCTAATACACATCCACTTTACTCTGTTGCTCATTGAATTAACTAAATTATCTATAAATTCGCAGATTATTCAAAATAAACTTTTCGGCACAAATAAATTAACAATCTCAACTGCAAATCACTAGAAAATAAAACACCGACATTTGGTAACGCAATTCGACTAACTTGCCTACGTCTGCGGGGCCCTCACCTAAATTAATTCTTTTCACTGTAGTTCACAAAAAAATTACAAATATTGATCAACCTCGTATGACTCAATCTATGTAACTAACCCATAGCTTAACTACTCGTGAAAGTTTTCACGCCCAATAACACGACCGACTCGTGTTAACTTCGTCAGAGGACTTTGCAAACTATTTCTACTTCAAAAACACTGACAAATAAACTCAAGAGTATACTAATTCCAATTCTGAAATTAAACACAAATAATCCAAGCAGCAACAAACAGTAAGAGAACTGATCTATGACCAAGTCATCTTTATACTTCAACCACCAATCAATTAACGAGAATTGTCTAGTACCAACGTCAACAGAAGCAGCAATTGAGAATCTGCGCAACCTCCTCAAAAGCAAAACCTATTGCAATCCACGACAGCCAAGATTCAATCACTAAATCCCCTTAATCACGTCACTATGCTGCTGGGAAAGCTTCGCAAATATAACTCAATCAAGTGGATAAAACTTAACAGTGCAGCAGCCTCAAATCGCCAATCACTAGCAGCCACAACCAAGAGAGCTTCAACAAAAAACTACACGCACAACATCTGCCCGGCCTCACAAAAAAACAACCCTAAAAGCATCTGCCACATTAGCCAAGACACACTGCACTAATTCCCTTGATCACGTCACTTGAAGATTGCCTTTTGATAAAACCTTTTCAAAAAGAGATAATGTTAGATAACTTCCAATTCTAATCCACATTCCAATTTAGGCACATCAACACAGGTTATTAGTAAAAATCACATGTCCAATTAAAATGCCAAAAATAAAAATAAACATAGGATATATTGAAAATAAATCCTAACACTCGCTATTCAATAAAGTCGCGAGCTACCGCTGGGGTCTTATTTGGGATAGTCACGGGCAATGGTTCGGTAGATTTTTTTAGCGTAGCGGCTCACCTATTATGGCCGAACTCTGGGGAGTCCATTAGAGAGTCACTCTCGCTTGAAATCATGGTTATCGTCGAGTCATCTTAGAAACCGATACCCTTGAAGTCATAAACTTGCTTTCTTATCCCCTGTATATGACTGATCGTAATTACTTGTTATTGGCAAGTATACATGGACTGCTCCAACGTGATTAGGAGGTGCGCATCTAACATATCCATCGGGAAGAAAACCAGTGCGCGAATTAACTAGCAACAGAAGCAGTCAGGCATTGACCAGGCCTCTATATTCTTTGAGAGCTCCCTTTGCCCGTTCAGGATCTTATCAGACGGGATCGGCAGGGCATGGAGTACCGCCACATTTTGCGTGTCTTAGATTAATTGTTTTCTTTCCCTTGTATTAAAAAAATTAAAGCCGTGATACAAAATTGTTAATTAATTAAATACAAAATCGTGAATTGATTTTTTTTAAAAGTACATATAGTAAACTTTAGAATGTGAGACAAATATTTAAATACATATTAATTAATTGATATACATATTTTAAGTTCTCATGCTCATATATCAATTTTTTGTAAGTAAAATTTAACTTTGATACTTCTGATGTTATCCTTTTCTTTTAATGAACATATGAGACACATTGTTCATGATAATAAGTCAATTTCAACATTTGTGAGAGAGCTTAAAACTAAAAGTAACAATGATCTTTTTGTAAGACTTTCCTAAATTTTTTCTCTAAATAATAATAGACAATATTTCACTAATTTCTTTTTGCACGCTTTACTATTTTGTTAATATAGTAATATTTACTAGTTTCTTTTTTAGAAATATATAATAATTAATATTAACCGCTGTAATATTAATTAAGATTATATAATATACACTTATGCAGCACGAGATGAGGGCCCTTTTGCAGGTTGTTTAGGGTAGTACAGGGAAGGTGAGGATATCGCCACATTGGGTATCATTTCCAGTTTCCTTTGTAGGACCAGTGGAATTGATAAGCAACTTGTAGGTCCTTGTAGTTAAAGGCTTAAAGCAGGACTTGACATTGGGTACACCATTTGGTTCTCCTACTCCTATTTCAATTTGAACAGTACAAACTTGTATTATATGGCTCTTTTTTTTTTGTTTGACAATAAATTTCAGATTAATCGTCGGTAAAGTTGATCTTTTATAATATTTCGAGTATGTTGACTATATGATTTTTTTTATTTCCTTTCACTTATAATATTACTAGGAGTAAAAATACGAATTTTTATGTAAATTTACTCAATTTATATATTAAATATATTTTTAAGGATAATTTTTTTAAAAAAAAGAGATCCTTTATTACGCATTTATTAAGTTAATATATATCATTACGAGATTAAATGTTTCTTATCAAATAAAGTGTGTATAATTGTTCTGGTTTTGATTGTAATAATATTTTTCATCAAATAATTTAACATAATTTCATGATAAATCTTTTTACAACTTATAATATCAAAAGGTTAAAGTAATTTAAAAGAATTACAACAAGACTAAAATTATAAAAATAGCATTCATGAAGTTAGATCTCCAAAAAAAAGATTTATTATTTGTCTATTATGCTAATAAGTATTACCATGTAATTATCTGTTTATATAATAAATTTATACGATTGTTCTAATCTTATCTTAATAATTATTGAAATTTAATGAAAAAAGTTATAAAGTAATTATTTTAAAATACTTAAAATTATATTTTAAAAAGGTCTTTTATTTTTATTAATTATATTACTAATAATTTTCTCTTCCTACCGCAATGCATCGCGTCCACACCCTTGAGATCCCCGCTTCTTTGCATGTGTTTATCAAAGTGCTTGTGTGGATCATGCTTTGATCACTCTTCTTTTGAAGGAATTAAAACAGGTTGCTGAAGGGTAGATGTTGGGAGATAAGGACTTTTCTTTTGAAGGAATTAAAACAGGTTGCTGAAGGTTGTTGGGAGATAAGCGCTTTTCTTTCTCAACTAATCCGAACCATGCTCTTAATATTCTTACATTCATTGCCTTGTTGGCCATGGTGATTGAGATTTGAGGCCCTCTAATCGGCCTACCATCCCTTATTTACAAAGATACATGTGAACCCAAACCCCACCCCATTTATAGAAATGATAGTAACATAAGTGGTGACCTTTTTGGGATTGAGAAGAAGCAGAGAAATGGGAAAAGAAAAAAAACAGAAGATGATGATTAAAGGATACAATTGAGCTTTTGTAATTAGCATAATGAGCTCCGGATCAAAATGTTTATATATAGGAGTTTTTTAAAATTAGTTGATTGAGTTCAATCAGCTAATTCAATCAACTGATTACAAAACATATGTTAATCAATTAAAACTTTTTAATCAATTGAAAAATAGTTGATAAGTTGTTTACCAAACAGGGCAATAATTTTAAAAGCATCAATCATCTTTTCGTAAGGCTCTCCTGAGTTCTTTCTCTAAAGAATAATAGTTTCTTTTCGCATGCCTTATCATTTTGTTAATATAGTGATACTTACTAGTTTCCTTTTTAGAAAATATATTTTAATCCTATTTTAAATTGATAGATAAACAATTCCTAGGTATTAACCTATTAGGAGAATAGTTACGCATGTTAATCAATATTCTATAATCATAATAGTGACAATAATGATATGAAACATGATTTGACAATGTTAGTAAAATATTATTATTATATCTTGTTACGAATAACTCTATGCAATAGAGAAAAGACATAAACGAAAAATACACAAATTTATGTGATTCGGCTAATGTGACCTACGTTCACGAACAGGGAAAGAATAATATTATTTTGTCAAAAAAACTATTACAAGTGATTAAAATCCGAGAATTAAATACATTATATATATACCTAACTGGCATAGGCCACTCCAAAAAATAAAATACACAAACTGAGCTAGCACTAATCTTTTTTTCCTCCTTTCGGGTTGAGTTTCTTAATATTTGGGCCAAGTCATGATCCGTTTACGATTCACCAAAATTCAAGGCACTCAATATTTATCCACCTTAACTTGAATTCTCCCAAATCACCGGACAACAAGAACAAACTCCCTTATCATTCACGTCCCTTAGGGCCTCAAGTTACGCGAACATTTACCAAGTCCAAGCTATGCTTGAACTTCTCAGTTGGTAATAGCTTAGTCAACATATCTGCTGGATTTTCTTCTGTAGCTATTTTCCCAATGAACAACTCCTTTTCCTCTACGACGTATCGTATAAAGTTCAACCTATATCATTATGTTTTAATCTCTTATGATAAAGAGGATTCTTGGCCAAATCCAAAGCAATGACATGTATTCCGCTTCAGTGATAGACAAGATAACAGTAGGTTATAGTGTTGCCTTCCAACTAACAACACATCCATAACAATAAAGATATAGCATGTTAGGGAGCTTCTCTTCACAAGATATTCGGTATAGTCAGAGTCAATATAGCCAGCTAAACTACGAATATCTTTATTAGCGATATAGACCAAACAGATATTGCTTATTCCTTTCAAATATCGCACAATCCATTTAACTGCTTCCTAATGAGTTTATCCTGGATTACTCATAAAACTGCTTACCATAGCTTATATCAAGCTTCCTACAGCATTGGAGTAAGGAACCAATCTCATGCAATCCTTCTCATCCTCTACAGTAGGTATTGTACTAGTATCAAGTTTAAAATATGCTGCCAACAGAATACTTACTGGCTTGGATTTATCCATATGAAAATACTACAACAACCTTTCAATGTATTTCTACTAAGATACATAAAGTAGATCTGCCCTCCTATCTCTCCAAATCTCCATGCCCAAAATCTTCTCTTGGCTGTACCCAAATCTTTCGTATGAAACTCATTGCTAAATAACTTCTTTGAAAGGTCAATTTCAGCTTTATATCACAGCGTTATTGAATAATGTGGTCCGGAGTAAAGTAGCATATATCAGTGTATATAAGATTATATCACATCTTTATTGAATAATGCGGACCAGAGTAAAGTTGACGTGTATCAGTGTATGTCTTTATAAATTAGATGATTATATCACATTCAAAATCGTGAATTGATTTTTTTTAAAAATGATACATATAGAAAACTAAGTCTTCAATACAAAATTGTTAGTTGGGTGGACTCCTCCTCTCGATGGCTGGGTCAAGTTAAATACGGATGGGGCCGTATAACTGGGCTCTAATATTGCTTCTGCTGGAGGCCTTCTTAGAAACAATCAGGGGCACTAATGCGGGATATTCTTACAGCAGATTGGCGTCGGCACACCTATCCTGACGGAACTCAACGGGGTGTACTCTGTGGGTTGTTGCTGGCATGAGATTGGAGTTATCGACGCGTGCTTCTGGAAGTAGATTCCCTCGAAGTCATTAATCTTCTTTCGTTTTCCTTTTTTGATCAGACTGAGCTTTCTTTTTTGATGACAGGTATTCGAGACTTGCTTTGTCGTGCCTGGGACGTACAATTGGACCATATGCCTCGAGAGGGGAACTACTGTGCGGATCATTTGGCATCTCTAGCTTCGGTCGCAACGCCGGGGCTACATTTTCTGTGTGAGCCTCCCTGTAACCTTTTGGATGCACTTTACCGAGACAAGCAAGGAACTCTGTACCCTAGATCTCTTCGTAGGGGATTAGATTATCGGAGCTAGTCTCCTGGTTTTATTTCCCGTGTAAAAAAAATTGTTTTTAAATAATACATATAGTAGACTAAGTCTTCAATACAAAATCGTCGTCTTCCAGGGCCTGGTCAAGTTACTTGCAGGCATTGACACCAACTTCACTGTCACTTCCAAGGCATCAGACAATGAAGGAGATTTTACAGAGGTTTATATGTTCAAATGGACAACCTTTCTCTTTCCTCCAACAACTCTGCTCATCATCAACTTCGTTGGAGTTGTCGCTGGAATATTTTACGCCATTTCTAAAGTTTTGTGTCTTTCATTTCGTCCACGTCCGTAGTTTCCCTGTTCTTGGGGTCAACGTCTCCCAGTAAAAATCAACTTCTTCGTCAACTTGCCTTCACCTGTACGTTTACACGTTGAACCACACAAATTTTATGTTGAATAATAAAGATTATAAAACCTTATTAAACTAACAAAAATACAGATTTACAATTAATTGCGCAAGCTTGTGTCTGGAATAAGCCGAATAAATTTTTATCTCCGTAAACATAAACTCACGTGTGAGACTCAGACCTTTTATCAATTTGTTCATTAACTCAAAACCCGTAGCAGTCTAGCTCGATCGTATTCGGACATAACTCTTGTGGAGAGGGCCAATTTGTGGGGGCTGGAGTACGTGTTCGAACTCTTTGCCACTTAATTTTATCTACATATTTGTGTGAATTCTACATAATTATGTTAATGAGATTTAAAGAAATAAGGTACGAATTGGTTAACTGAACTAGGGATGTCAAAGATTGCCTGGCCAGGCTCAGCCCACTTGTGATCAATGGGTTTGGCCCGGTCAAAACAACCCACGGGTTGGACCACGAACAAAACAAAACGACATCGTTTTGTATATGTTTAAAATTACTTCTTCCGCTACAAAACATCATTTTAAGTTACTAAAACGACATCGATTTTGTTTGTAACAAAATGACGTCATTTTGTATATGTTCAAAATTACTTCTTCCATTGCAAAACGATGTCATTTAAGTTATAAAACAGAACTTAAAATATAAGAAAAAATGACGTCATTTTGTTTCTCATTAAGCGAAACAACATAGCAGCCAACCTCCCTTCCTTCCTTCATCCTCGACCCCTCACCCAGCTACTAGTTCTGTGACTTTCACTCTCACTCACACAACGTTTTTTACTCCTCTGTTCTTCTTCATGTCACGTTCTTCTTTTTCGTATCATCTGTCATTTATCGTCAGTTGTGTGCACGTCGAAGTCACCAAGGCTCAAAACAACCAACGGTGAAAGGTCTAACGTACTTACTAAGGTAATCTCTCGTTCTCTTTGTCAATTTGGTTTTTTATTAATAGCTGGTTGTTTTGAGAACTAATTTGGCTAATTTGGGAACTTTGTGTGTTAATATTAGGAATATGGGATAATGCATGTATAGTGTTTGATGAAATGTCACACTCTTGATTGTTAGTATTTTTGCTTCTTTATTAGATCAAATGGTAGTAAACGTTCGTGATGATAGTGAGAGAGCGAAAAAAGATTGCATATTGCTTGTTGATGTATTACTAAAATGAGTTGTGATCTGATTTGCAGACATATTCGTGTATGTGAAAGAAGAGTCGTTCCATTCCCTCTTCTCTCTCGATTACAACTGTTAAATGGGCACCCTAAATTACCTTTCCAGAAACTTTTATCCTTTAGCTTTCTTAGCAACCTTTCTTTAATACGATTATACCCAATAGCTCATTTAAAAGCTTTTTGTTCACATTCTTTTCACTTTACGATCTATTGAATCTTTTTTGAGAAAAATCTCTTACAGTAATTCTAGACATATGAATTACTGTAAGAGACATACCATTGGTTAGAACTAGTTGTAATACTCACATACCCTCTGAAAGGATAGATGAATGCTACACAAAACAATACAACAAATCAAATTATACGAAAACTTCCAATAAACAATTCAAGTAAACATAACATAGCACAATCTCGCTGAAAAATCCAAAATCAAACTGTAGTATCATTGTTACAATCTTACAAATAAGTCCACATATACAAATCAGATACAAGCCCAAAACTCAAACTGAAATTTACATTATTTTCAAAATAACATTCAGACTTCATTGGTCATTACGGATGTCTTATCCCAGTTTTTATAAACGTCGCTCAGAACCTACACGGGACAAATCCACCGTGCTAAGCATATATCTTAGTGAGTAATAACTAATCTATGCATAATTTAACAATTAATAATACTGAATCAAGTTATAACACAAGGAGATATTTAAATTTCAGAACAGTTGTATAGTTAACAGAACTAGTATCAAAGAAGGAAAATCCCTTCAATTCAAAGCATCATTTTGTTTATTTCAAAATCCAACATATAGCAGAATACACAATCAAATGACGGCTAATCCATCATCAGAAGTGGGCAACGAGACTTAAACAGAAGATACCATAATTGGTATCAAATCACACAAGAGACTTGTGTCTCAATAACAGAAGACACCGAAGTGTCAGACACTAAAGTGTCACAGAAATAGCTAAAAACCCTTCTAGGCATGCCTATTTACCCACAACTAGGACTCAACAGTTTTAAAGCAAAACAAAGTCATTTCAGACATTTTATGTGTAAAGCAAGTAGTCAATCATATTCACATATAATTAGCACTTCCAATGATATAATCAAGCATCAAATACCTCGGACAATCATTGTCTGGAATTCAAAATACAATCAGTATAAATCAATTTCAACAAGCAGAACAGAGTAAGGTATGACCATCTAAGATTACTTATCAAAAGTGCCCTTACTATTTATTGCCTCGAAGTCCCGGTAATATCTAGAATCGGTCGCTCTAAGGGTTCCTCTATAACATTTAATACATATACAAATCACTATTGCACAATTGAAAACATATTCCTTATGCGCATGTACTTAAATGACTAAAATATGCACAATGCATTATTCTAGCTACAAAAACAACCAACTGAGGGACAAAACACAAAGCAGAGAATGCTTTCGATGATCCAAAAGCTATTGTAATTCTTTTCTCAGAACCAACTTTGTGGGTTTTTGCATGATAGTAACATGTCACTCAAACACAACAGACATAACCCATTTGTTAAAATACAACTAGCCAAATGTCTCATATATAAGCTGCCATATGTCATCTTGTAATTGGTCCATTATTTTAATATTTTTTAATCTAAAAATACACCAAAATTTTTAGAAAATTTCCTAAAATTTTAAAAAATTTCAAAATATTACTAATAGTCTCCAAATAAAGTTTTCAGCTAGAATAATTTGTCAAAAATTTCAAAATATCCAAAATGTACTAAATTTGTTTTGCAAATTTCTAAAATTAACCAAAAATTCTAAAATAATAATAACACTCTCCAAATAGATTTTTAACGCAATTAATCCACAATTCGCATTTATAAATCAATTAAACCCGAAAAATGTCATGAATGCATGTACAATTATTGTATGTGTCCAAAATGCTTATGCACAAATAAGCAAATATTCACATATGAAAAACATAAAATGTATTGAATTTCCTTAATATCCTAAACCCTAATATGGGGTGTTACAATTCTTCCCTCCTTAAGAAATTTCATCCTCGAAATTCATACTTGATTCGAATAATTGCGGGTACTTAGCTTTCATGGTTTCCTCTGGTTCCCATGTTGCTTCCTCAAGTAGATGGTGTTGCCAGAGGACTTTTACCAAAGGTACTGACTTGTTTCTAAGTTATTTAACTTCTCTAGCTAATATAGAAATTGGCCCTTCTTCATACGACAAATCTGGTTGCACTTGAATTTCTTGTACAGAAATCTTATGTGTAATATCATATCGATATCTCCTCAACATAGAAACATGAAATACATCATGTAACCTGGCCAATTCTTCAGGAAGAGCTAGTTGATAAGCTATTGGTCCAATTCTTTTTAGAATTTCATAAGGACCGATGAATTGCGAACTAAGCTTACCCTTCTTTCCAAATCGAAGTATGTGTTTCCATGATGACACTTTTAAAAACACCTTATCACCCACTTGATACTCAATATCTTTCCTTTTTAGATCAACATAAGACTTCTACCTATCACTAGTAGCTTTCAATCTTTGTTGAATAATCTGAATCTTTTTTCATTATCTTTCACAATTTTTGGCCTAATCATTTTGTTTTCACTTAACTCAGTCCAACATACCGGAGTTCTACACTTCCTACCATACAACGCTTTATAAGGTGCCATGCCAATGCTCATCTGATAACTGTTATTGCAGGCAAACTCCATCAAAGTTAGATAATTATCCCAACTCCCGAGAAACTCTAACACACAACCTTGCAACACATCTTCCAAAATCTGTATAACTCATTCAGATTGTCCATCTGTCTAGGGATGGAAAGCAATACTAAACTTAGCCTGAGTACCCAATGCTTTCTGTAAACTTTTCCAGAATCTTGAAGTAATCGAGGATCACGATTAGAAATAATCGACAATGGTACTTCGTGTAGTCTTACCATCTCATTCACATACAATTTTGCAAACCTATCCAAAGAATAGTCAGGACGAATAGGCAGAAAATGAGCAGATTTGGTAAACTTATCCATAATTACCCATACCACATCATGCTTCCTTTGAGTAAGAGGAAGTCCAGTGACAAAGTCCATGGTAATGTTATCCCATTTCCATTGAGGAATA
>JANVCL010000003.1:31401783-31418182 GCA_026546855.1 Erythroxylum incrassatum | reverse complement strand
TATTATTATTATTATTATTATTATTATTATTATTATTATATTTCGTAGTAGTAGATGTATTATTATTATTATTAAGCGTCATTTTGTGTTTATTATTATTATTTTGTCTAATTATTATTATTATTATTTTTATTATTATTATTATTATTATTATTATTATGTCTAATTATTATTATTATATAATTTGTATTTATTATTATTCAAATTTATTATTATTATACATTTCTGCACTTATTTATTAATGTTATTGTTTTTGTTGTTATTAAAACAATAATAACTATTATTATTATTATTATTCGTTATTAATTTGAAATTGTTATTATTATTTGTTAATTTTTTAACTAATACAAACTATTTGTAATAAAAATATCAATGAATTACATATTTCTAATCATATTAAGGACCAAGGGCATATTCGTCATTTGCACAATTTTTTCGTTCTGCCCTCTGTAACCAAACACATTCTGTTCTCGAAACGGAAACAGTTTTTTCTATTTTATCCACCATAACTAAACACCTCATCGTCTCCAGTTTTTGTTCCGTTTCGTCTTCAACTACTGGAGACAGCAACTATATACAGCGTTTGGGAGTTTTTGGTCATATTATAATATGATAGTAGACTTAATGTTTTAAACTCATTATAATGTAGACATAGTTTTAATTATAATTATAATTTTTTCATTTTTCAAAAAAAATTATAATATTTCAAGGCCCATAAATTAGTATTGCTTTCTTAAATCTTGTGAGTCCCGTCACCTTTTCTGCATATTCTACTGGACATGCCAAAAGCTACAAGTTTAAAGCAGTTTTCACACTGCATACGTAAAGCCCACAAAATAAAGCGGTCCAGCACATAAACTATTAGCATAAATAGAAGCATCCGCAGGAATTAATCCAAACCAAAGATAATCATTTTCTTCCTCGGCTTTTTCTCTCTCAACTATTCCAGCCGATACTATTCTCAATGTTCCTTTTCTTTTTTCTATACGTGACATTTTTTTTATAAGTTCCCTCATTATACTTGTTTTACAGAAAATTTAAAGGAAGATGTGAAGGTTAACAATTTCAAAAAAATTTAACACTTCTGTAAATTTTTAGTTTTTATTTTGTAATTTTTGATCATCTTACGCTAGCTTATGGTTTAATTGCATGCTTTGATTATTTGGGACAATAATTGAAATAATGAAAAGGGGAAAATTGAAAAAAAAAGGTGACTTATGGTTTAATTGCATGCTTTGGTTATTTGGGACAATAATTGAAATAATGAAAAGGGGAAAAAATGAAGAAAAAAAAGGTAACTGGAAAAGGAGAAAAAAGAGGAGATAGGAGAAAAGAAAGGAGTAAAGAAGATCACATTTTTGAAAATTTTAAGTTGCAATGTAGAATAGGAAATGTAAAGAGTAAAGGGTAAATCTAGAATTTACTTTCGAGCATAGTATTTTTGGTATTAGTTGAAATGAATAGGGGTAAAATTGGACTTTTAATTAGTTAAAAATATTTTAGTAATTATAGTAGTTATGCTAGTAAGGATATTATTTTTTATAAATAAGAATACAGTGGAAAAGGGGATAATGTTAGATTATTAAGTGTATTTGAGCTGAAATTTTTTATAAATTAGTCTAATAAAATTTTGTAAATTCTAGGTCGAAAGGTCCGATTAAGGAGTAATTTGAACAATTAATTAGTTGAGTCTAAAATTAAAGTAAGAATAACTTTAGACTGTACTCTTATAATAACATGTCATTTTGTTGTTAATAAATTATTTTATAGTAATTGATATTTGGAATTAATGTTTAGTTAAATTAATGATTAATAGTTACATACATGAATTATGTTTATTTTATTTATCAAATAATTAATATAGTATAAAGTGTTTCACTTTTATATTTTGTTACGTTTTATAAGATGTATTGCTTGTTAATTTGATGGGAAATGTGGTAATTAAATATAGACCGGTTAATAATATGTTGTGAATAAATAGTAAAAATTGAAAACATATGGCTTACCTGGGATAGGTTATATTGAATGGTTTTAAAGTGATAGATTGTGTAGATATGAGGGAGTCATGGCTAGGTATTTGTCCGTGGAGTAAGTATTGGGGCATTCTAAGTCCCGAGAATGTCCTGCGCTGATGGTTAAGTATCGAAGTGGTACCGAAATGTACTAAGTCTTTGAGATATCCTGTATTGATAGCTAAGTACTGGAATAATACTAAGTTACCAAGTGAAATTGAAAATTTGAGGTACCCAATGCTAATATTTATACATTTAATTACGTTATGAGAGTCTATGATGAGTTAAGATGAGTAGGCAGACTATTAGATGTAAGCCTACTAAGTTAAGAAGGGCATAGACAACACAGTTAATCGTGGGATAAAGCATAAATGACAATTATAAATTGATATTTGTGTATCTTTTTATTATATGAATGTTTTAACTATTTAACTAAGTTTTATAATTTTATATTAAGTTATTTAATTTTAAAGGTACTGTCTGTTACCTTTACTGCGTAAGCTGGTCACTCATTGCCATTATTTTTTTTAGGATATCAAGTGATTGTCAATAATTTCAGTGTATGTGATTGACAGAATGGAGATTAGGTGGAGTCAACTGATTACTTGAGTAAAGTTGTATTAAGCTTTTTCAAAATAACATTATTCTAATATAAGATTAGTTATTCTTGATAAATAAAGTTAATTTGGAGAATGAATTGGCTTATTTCATGTTTTATTTGGGTTTAATATCTCATTTGTTTAATTAAATAATATCATTTTAATTAATTGGATCATAAAGTTCAAACTTTATCTAAATTCTACTCAATTTTAAGTTTTCTATATTTACTTCATGTAATACCATAATCTTAAATTAGAACCTAAACATTCATTTAATATATAAGATTTTAAATAAAAGTTTAGACTTTTTCTTCACAAATTCAAAATTAATTCCTTCATTTAATATGATTACCTTTTTAAAATTTTTAATGTTATTTTTTTATTACAACTTTTTTTAAAGAGGTTTATAAAAAATCCTTCCTATTCTTAATTTTTAATTTTAATAACTATTATATTAAATCCATTTCATTAAAAGTAACCAGATAAATTACATGGACCACTGCATATTATTAAAAATAATTGAACAATTAAATCAGAATTTAAGCATTCACTCAGTATATAAGAATTTGGTTAAATCATAACCCGACTCTATTGCATTGATATCAAATATCCCATACATGTTACATAGGTTCAAGACTTTAGGCAGTCTAGTTGCCTTGTGCACATGCATAGTTACGAGTACCAGACACTACCCGACTAAATCGTAAAACCGCATTTAATGTGAAGCTCTCGGTCAAAAACTACGTTTTCGATTTATAAATGCGAACAGAAACCGTACATTGGATCATAAATTATAGCAGAAAACATTTAAAATCATTTCAGAAAAGTTAAAAAAGAAGAAGATGAATTACAGGCTTGAAATCTTAGGATTGAGAGAGGCAAATGCCAGGAACTGAGGATCATGCTCTAGTACACTCATTCTCTTCTGATCCAAGGTGATCCATGCTTCAATCCCTTTACCATCTCTTGTTTCGATGAATATAGTAAGATTTCTGAATGCAGGACCAGCTTTTCCTACCGTTGCAGCCCAAACGGGCTCTCCCCAACCAAAATTGATCTTTGTAAAACCAAGGTAACACCAGCTGGTAAATGCAAAGATGTCGGGCTTTTCCAGGGAAAAAAGCCCTTCTAGCTGTTCGCAGTACTGGTAAATCGCTTCATCACCTTCGTTTCCCTGCAGAGACTTGGTGAAATCTGTGTCGTACAATTCAATGGCTTCTTTCAACCGGTTCACCAACTCCGGCAACTCTGTGCTTTTCGTGTCATCATTGTTGGAAACTGCGATTGCCCACCAGAACAGATCTCCGATAGAACTACTTGACATCGGTGGAGTAGTTCGTGTCCTGAGATTCACTGCCTCCACCAGAATCGATACCTGCGGAGATCCTGCCACTGCTTTTGATGCATTCATGCAATGTTTCCATATGAAACAAGTTAGTGCTTCGATGCGTGAAGGCTTGGACTCAGGTTTGTTTTTGGCCATTTCCTTTATAGCTGATATTGATTTCGCACCAAAGACAAACCTCCTGGTAACGTAGTTGGCTTCAGTGAACCACAAGCTTTCCATTAGAGACAAGTGGTTTTGTGGAAAGGAATCTCTTGTTGGAAAGTACACCGATGGTTCGTCGACCTGAGGATTTGTAACATCACTAAAATCACCTCTGGACATGGCAGCCCAGGTTTTGAGAAAACACGAACCAGTTGGTCCATCGATCAGCTTATGCGAAGCAGAAACTCCAATCACTATTCCTCTACAAGCAAACACAGTCACTTGAATAGCCAGCACTGGTGAGTCGAGTGCTTCCTTGGTGAAAGGTCTGTACGCAAGCAGACGGTTCAACCATTCATGTTCATGATGTTTGAGGAAATCAGACAAGCCAACACTGACAGATGCTTCGAAGAACGGAACACCTTCATCGAAACGATCTATGAAGAGATTGTCACGAGTTCTTCCAGACAAGAAAAAGTAGGAGTCAAGAGTCTCTGAGAGAGATCTTTTCAGATGAGCTAAAACTTGGGTGGTATTGGAATTGGAACGATTATTAGAGTAGAAGAAAATAACTGGTGAGTAAGTGGTAGGAGTGAGCTGATCAAACAGACAGAGCTTGTATGGCTTCTTAGTAAGAGTTGCAGGTGAAGATGGCTTCACCATTTCCCTTGAAACTATGTGTACTTCCATTATCAAAGGCTCTTGGTTGTTGAGCGTATGCTTCAAGTACACACCACCTTGTTTTTATAGAGACATACACTGATACACTTCTACTTTACTCTCTTCCACACTATCAATAAAGCTGTAATATAATCCTATTGTTAGGAGTAAAGATAGATCAGAATTTATAAGTTTTATAACTTATTAAAATTGACTTAAATAATAGGATTGTGGGCTCACACGTAATTTTGTTTATTTTGAATTATTTATACTATTTTATAATATTAAATTTAAATGTATTTTAATATATTTTAAAATTAATTTAAATTAATTTAAATAATCATAAATTTTATTATAAGTGTAATAGTCAATCATTATTAAATAATTCTGAAAAATATTTAAATAGATCTATAAGAAAGAGGGGCATTTTTGTTTTGTCATTAATTAAAAATAAAGTGAATTAGTCTAAAAGTCTACCATTATCCTCCCTAATTTTTTAGTTAGATTTCTAACTTTTGGAATAAATTTACTTTAAAAATTTTTATTATTAAAAACTAATTAATTTATTTAATAATCAACTAATTTTGATAAAATGATCCATTTTTATAAACTATTGTAATTTGTAAACCAATTAATTTTTATTTAAGAGTTTTAAAATTTAAATTTAAATTTTTTAATAATAATGACAATATTTTTTTACTCATACTTTAAATTCTTTAATTTTATTCAACATTCAACTAACTTTATTACAATATAAACCCGACCGGCACAGGTTGCTGAGAGTTGGACTGAGCTTAGGTTTAGGGTTGGGTTCGAACTCGGCTATCTAGGCCTGATAATTTAAAATGAAGTCTTTTTTCTTTTTAAAAAATATAATTTAATTTGAGTCTTAGGTCGAGTTCTTTTAGCCCAGGCCCTAGGTAGAAACAAACAGATCGAACTTAAGTTCGATAGGAGAGGGGGTCAGACCTGGGTCATTGTTATCCGTACCTTACACCTTTTATCTTATTAGTTTAATTTACGTATTTAGTTTTAAAAATATTGCAAAAAAGTTCATTTTTTATGAATAATTCAAAATTCTTTTTAATATAAGACAAGGTCATTTTATATGTATACAAAACGATCTTATTTTGTATATTAATAAGTAATAATTTCAAATATTTCAATATACAATTGAGATTAAACTCAGATTAAATGCTTCAAATTTCGTTGAACTACACTCAAATTGAATATTTCAAATCCAATTAAATTTTGAACCAAATAAAAACAAGATTGCAGAATCCAGTGCCTTTACTAGCCGTATAACGGAGTAGCTATCACCATTAATGCATGAGCTACCTTGTAGCTCCTGACAATTTATGAATGGTGGCAACTTTAGGAACCGTCGAAAATTGTTGCCTTCTTTTGCTTTTTTTTTTTGTCCTTATATCTAACTCATTTATTTTTTTATCTCTTGTAATTAATAAATAAGTTGGTTGTTAAACATTTTCAAAAAAAAAGTTGGCTGTTAAACGCAAGCTTTTAAAAACTGAACTGGATCGTTCAATCCGACTAAAACAAATTTCAACCGATCAGGGCCTGATTTGATTTTACCTAATAATTTCTTTATATGCAAATCTTCCGGTTGAACTTTTTTCGGTTGGACCGAACGATCCAGTCTAATTTGATCTGATTTTTTTAAACTTTGTAAAATCTCCTTCCTTTCTTTCATCAATATTTTTGCATTTATTAAACTATTGCGAAGAGCATATTCACTTAATTAATAAGTCAAATTCATCAAAATTATTGGTTTATAATATTTTTTTTCATTTTGGATACTTTATATTCCTAAATAAGGAGGAAGAAGAGAACTGTATTATGATCATCCTGAAAATCAAATGACGCCATCACTTATTACAATATAAGTGCCTACAAGTATAATATAATTTTCTTGTATTAATATAATAATTTAGTTAGAAAAATTATATAAATCGTATTGTCACTTACGAAATGCTCCAGTCACATACTCCTTTTTAACATTCTTTATTTTATTTGAGTTGAAAATCATTATCTCTCTTATTTCCAGTTACACGCAAAACCTCCACCAATACTCATTTTGAAATACATTGATAAAATTTACAAACATAAACATATTAAACTCCGAATTATTATCTGAATTATAGTTTCACAAAATATTCGTTACTCAAAAATAAATATGAAAGAAATATACATACTTGGTTAATTATACATGTATTAATGTCAAATTCTAAATCTTGGTCAATATTTATTTTATAGGCAATAGGTGCAAATTTAACTAATATTTTATAAAACTACAAGTTAATTTATAATATTTTGAGGCATTTAAATGAATTCTAATATTTGCAAATTGTTCAAATTTGACCGCAATATTTAAATTGAGTAAAGACTTGTCAAGACGATTTATGAAAAAAATGCATTTATCACAATGAATGAATTAAAAACATCTACTGATGGTCAGTTCATATCTTATTTGATCATATTTAAGTTAAAATTATAGTGTATTACAAGTTTATAATTGAGAATAATTTCATACATTACTAATTTATAATTTATTTTAATGCAATAGAAGAAGTTGATGCAAATACTTTAGACGAAAGTGTAGTTTACGAATCTTTAAATAGCGTTAAAGAATTTGGAGCTTTTGATAATGATGAGACACAACTTCCTTCAAAATATAATTTTAATTTTTATTGTTATTTTAATATTTATATTAGATTCGTATTTATCTATTATTTATTAATTATATAATAATAAATATTAATGTATTTTTATTTGAATAAAATATTTTATTTTTACTTATTCTTATAAGTTTTACTTCTTATTTATTATATACCGGTTTTATAGCGATTCACTACCTGTTGAACCTCTAAACTTTAAACATTTCATTCGATCGGTTCAACGTCCGATTCTGTTTTTAAAACACTGGTTAAACGAACGGAGCTATAACGTTTTTTCATCTGTACCAAAAATTATTGTGCCCCGATTCATCTTTACATTCAAAAAATATTGTGCTCTTGTTCCTTTAACATCTAAACTATTAGGAACGTATTCATCTGTACTGAAAATTATTGTGCCTCTTATCTCTCTTTACATCCAATCTATTTACTTTTTCTTTCTCCTAATTAATAAATGGATATTAAAAGAAGTTTTTTCAGTACAAATAAATACGTTTCTGGGTACAAGTGAATACGATCCCTTGAAAGAACTTATTCACCTGTACTGAAAATTATTGTGCCTCTCTTTTTTGTACATTCAACTCATTTATTTTTCTCTCGTAATTAATAAATAGGGTAAATAAAGGCACAACATTGTTTTATACAAAGAAAGTATTCACATCTACCAAAATTACTGTACCCAAAATGTCTTCATTTACACCAAAAATTATTACGTCTCCTGTTTTTTTTACATTCAACTCTTTTTTTTCTCGCTTATTAATAAACAGGGTGAACAGAGGCACATTTTTTTTTGATAAAAAGAACGTATTCACGTATACCAAAAATTACTGCCCTTAAGAGTGTGGCTAGATAATTAAGAGCGAGGTTTAATTTCGGTTAGGTCCTAAGTTTGATTCCCTGCTAACTTCTCTTGTAAGAGCCTGGAGTAGCCGGAGTTTTACCTATGAGTAAAGAACTAGTGTGACTCTTCGTGATAGAGTGTAGCCGCTTGACCCTCTGATAAGGTGTAGTCACTTAACCCTCTAAAAAGTGAACCTGTTTGACCCGCTTGTGAGATTTCTTCGAAAAAAAGTATACCAAAATTACCGTGCCCCTTATTTTTTCATACATATAACTCATTTATTATTTTTCTCTCTTAATTAATAAATAGGTTAAATGTTAAAGGAATAAGGGAACAGTATTTTTCGGTAGGTGAATACGTTCCCAAATCGGAAGGAAGATCGAACATGGGAGAAAGGATTATCATTTATTGAGTGACTCCACTGCGATTCCAATGGTTTACACGAAACTGGAAATATGCAGAATCATACATGACCAAAATGGTAGTGGCAAGTTTGGTGTGTCTTTTTGAAGGAAGTGAAAGTGACCCATCGAGTCGCCGAAACTGAACGACCAACGCCTCATCTTTTACTGTTAGCAACACATGGAGGAGATGATCATACTTCTCGGTTGCGTGTAGTCATGATGGTGTGGTGTGTCATTCATAGGTTCCATCGACATGACCCTAACCAATTAGTTTGTATTCAAACAGATTCGTTTAGGTTTATTTCACCTACCACGTTTAAGAGTTTCGATACAGTTCAATAAAGCCCGGGGTTACGCCGGTCCAATCTGACCAGATTTTGTGCCTTTGTCAAACTTCTTTTTTAACTTTTTGAAAATTTAACTCTTTGGTAAAGAGTTTCTTTTTTCTGTGAGTAAGACTATAGGTTTAAATTGTACTTAACTTGATTTAAGCGAAAATTAGTTAGTTATGGTGTAGATGATTTAAAGGTATCTTTTCATAATTGAGATCCTCTTAAGATATTTTGTGAAAAACTAAAAATATTTTTTAAAAAAATTAAGTTAATTTTAATTAAATTTAAATTTTTAATATAATAAAACAGAATAGAATGATTTATAATAAAATAAAATATAAATAAATATAATATTAAAAATTATTTTTTAGAAAACACGGAAAACTTTATAGTATAATATAACGAAACATTATTTGAATGAAGATTTTATTTTATAATATAGTGTAAAGTTATTTATTATTTTATCCTAGTCTTTTCAAATCAAAAGTCTTTTACTTTTTACTATTTATGATATAATAAAATGTAATATAAAAAATCTTTAACTTTAGATTTGGCTCAAATTCGGATCATTCAGGTCCAAAATAAAATCCGAAGTCTTAAAGTTATAAAAAGATGTTTTTATTCTTTAATTTAAATTTTTGATGAAGAGTCTTAGTTAAAGGTGAAGGCATATTTGAATTTGTAAAGACTAATTAATGTGATTCTAATACCTAATTACGAGTCGTTAATCTTTAAATAATTTATTCAAATCACTTACATGCATTCAAGAATTTACCTAGTCTTAATTAAAATTATGTAACTTTTTAAAATTTACTAGAAATATATTAATTTTTTAATGACATCATATATGACAACTTTTGAAAATAAATATTCGTATATCTTTGTTAATAATATAATTAAACAATGCTTAAATAAGTTTCATTATCATAGTTAGAATATTTTGTAAGTTACTTTCACAAATTTTGATGACATTTACACTTTTTATTTTTTACATTATTGTTATTATTTATATAAATCTCTAGATCAAAATTCTAAATATTAAAATTCGTAAAAATTGTTTTTTAAATACTGTTAATTTTTTATGAGGATGTAGATATACTTTTTTTATATAAATCATGATATTTAATACTATAAAATAAAGTTGAAATATATTTTATATCTTTATTCATGTTTTAAGATATTTAATATAGTAATAATTATCGTAATTATTCTTTTATTGTTGTTTGATAGAAATAGCAATGAACTTAGTAAGGTCAGCCCGGACTTAGGAAATACGAAATGAGCCCGAGCTTGAGCCTAATTAGAATTGAATAATTTAAAGCTTGATTAGACTAATCGATTCGGTTTTTTAATTCAAAATTTTAAAATAAAATTACTTTTAAGGGCAATAGCTTCTATTAGGGTTCAAATCTGACTCGAGGCCCCGTTGATGCCTAAATAGCAAGGCCCGAGCTAGAGCCTGACGCAACACAACCAAACTTAAAATTTTAAATTAAAAGAGAAATAAAATTAATCTTATCATGAAAATAAAAAACTAAATAAAAAAAACTTTAACCCTACTCAAAACTTAATAAAATTATTTGGGTTGGGTTGGCCAAATTCAAACTTACTAAGCCAACTGTTTCATTAGGGACGGAAGTACATGAGGCTCAGTAGTACATTGAGCTTTCAAATTTTAAAAAATTAAATATTTTTAATATTTAATTTATTTATATATATATATATAAGGACGAAGTTATTTAGAGACCAATGATACACTGGATCTTTTAAAATTTTTAAAAAACTAAACATTTAATCTTTGTTATCTTAAATTAAATTCCTAGGTTTGTAACTTTGTTTGATAAATCTCAAACAATGACACCTAAAGATTTTTTGGCCCCACAACGAAGAAGAACCGGATATATCATAACTGAACTCTGCCACCGTCCTTGAATGAAAGCAGCAGAACTGAAATGCGCTGCCACTGCATTTATTTATTTTTGTCCTCTTTGTTTTTTCATTTACAACGTTTTCAATTTTCAACTTTATTATTCATACGTCACTTTGCACCATAATTAAATGTAGAAATGTTAAAAAAGCCCAGTTTGGCCCGGCCCATTTTACCCTTGGTTGACTATGAGCTAGTCCGACCTAATTCGTAGTTCAACCGTTACTTTCAAAATGACATATTATAGGTTAGCCCAACCTAACTTATGACCCGATTATTACTTTCAAAGCGACGTCATTTTAAAAGTTTTTCTTAAAAAAATAACTATTCGGGTTGGCTAGGTCAGGGACAATTCAAGTTCGGACTGACCTATTAACATTTCTAATTAAATGTCTTCTCATTAGTCACTAGTTCTTACATTGACAATCAATCTGTCAATAATGTCAACAGAACTGCTTAACCTAAAATTTGACAATGAGTTTCTACAACGGAAGATGAGGAATCATAATGAGATAGATTAAGTTTGGATTATTTATGAATTAAGTTTGATTTAAATTTTTTTATGAAATTTAATTTCCACTCAAAGTTTAATCAAAATATAGAGAATTAACTCAAGTTCAGATCTGAATAAATTTTGGATTACTTAAATTCTAAGGAGTTGAGTAATTTAGATAAAGTTAAGTTCCAATTAGATTTTGATAACTTGGTTAAGTCTAATTAAATATTAAATATTAAATAATCTATAATTGTTTATGATAACACAAGCTCAAAAATTAAGGATGACAATAGGTCGACTTATAAGTCGATCTTTGTAATTTAAAAAATTAAAAACATAAAATAATTTTTTTAATTGAGTTTGAACCTGAGTTGTTTAGACCTAAGCTTACTCAATACCTAATTCTTCTAAGCAAAATGATATTGTTTTAATTAGAAAAGTTGCGTCTCGATTCAGGCTATATCTCATTTAGTCCATAAGCCGACGTATTAAAAATACTTGAATTTTTACTCATGGTTTAACCCTTTGTCATCTTAACAAAAATTCGTTCATAATAAGTCAAAGCCAAATTTTCAATAATTTTAAAAAATATTAAAACATATCTAAAATAAGTCAAGTCCAAGCTTTTTATAAATTTTGTGATTGGAGTACAGATAAAATATTTTATTTATATAATCCCTTTTTCAAATTCTCGTATTAAAAATAAAAAGATGAAAGAATAAAAAGTAATTGTATAAAATAGAACGTTTGATTCTTTGCCTCAAATTATAACACTTCTATAAAGTATATATGAGCTACTAATATTAACTAGAAGATCTTAAAATTAATCTCAGAGAAAGTGAGGTATGTAGAATTTATTAACATTAATTAAATTACGTTATTTGTGTCAATTTAGAATGTTTTATTTATAAGCTAATAAACCAAGGTAAGATAATAAGATTCACAAAAAATATTAATTTCAGTCTATAAATACAAATTTAAATAGAACTAAATTATTGAAAATGTATAGATTAAAATTTAGTTCATATAAAATATAAATACCATTTTATAAAATATAAAATATAAAAATTACTTACTACTTATTATATATGTTATGTTTTTATTGAAACAATACTTAATAATTTGAAAAGTTTTAAAATTTAGGTTAAGATTGTTTGAATTATACTCATGACCTAATCGTTTTATAATAGATTGAACATCTTAATTTTGTGATTATTAATTTTGATTAATAACATGACAACTGATTCTATTATTATATTTTGTTTATTGTTTTTTATTATAATATGATAAGTTCCTGATTAAATTTATATGCTTGCAAACATAATACAGGTTATGATAATGAGAGTTAAGTTTGAGTAAATTGTTTTCTCTATTTTTGAATAAAGGGGTTCTTAAATTTATCCATAGTCATATCAAGTGTTAAAAGCGAGACGTATTTTTCGATATAAAATATATAGAGACTTCGTATTTTCAAAGTTTCATATCAATTAATCATCATATTTTAAGTATTTATTTTTGCATGTTCTTATTATTAATATATTTTTAAATATAATAGAAAAATTTAGGATTGCAATTTTTTTATTACTGCCGTGTTTGCGATTCTGTATATATATAATATTATTTTTATTTTTTACACATAAAGTTATAAATCATTACTTCTTAAAAATATAAGTTAATAGCAAGTTGATAAACACGAAGGAAAGGTAATTAAGATTCGTTTATAGATGAAAAAACATTTCTATAATCAAGCTCTCTTTTTATACCTTAAAGTTTAAAATCGAAATATCAATATTAGGTAGTTATAAAATTAGTATATAATAAAAATAAAATAAAATTAAAAAATTTAAGATGAGATTAAAAATACATTATTTTTTATTAATTAAAAAATTAAATCATAATTAAAAAATATTACAAATTATTATTTTAATTTTAATTTATAAAAACAACAATAAAAAATTTAGCTAAACAGTATTATTTTTAAAAATCTTCAGGTTATGCCTAAGTTAATCCGAATCTAACAAATTAACTCGATCATTGTCATCCCAATTAGAGTAAGTAATTCAAATATTTTAATCACTAAATGATTTTGGACTTATCGGGTATTTTAACATTTGAAATAGAGACTATTGCCCTCAGTAGTCAAAGCACGTGAAGATCCACGAGTCAACATGCAGCAGACACGTGGTAGAAACCTTAACGGATAAGCGAACGGGGACGTCGTAGGTGATCAAATCCGGACCAGAGGGTTCCAGAGACGACACGCTCTCACACATGATATCGTCTTTCCAAATTATCCGGAAACGATATTATCGTGAAGTTTGACGTGTTCTCGGTTGTATCGAAGTTACTTAACACCCAAAAGAACCGTCTAGATACTTATTGCCAAAGCTTAAGCTCTGATTAGTGCTTGTGGAAGCACAAGGGTTGGATATTTATTTAAATATTATAACGTAAAAGATGAGACAAACTTGGTAAGTTGTTCTGACGTTGGAGTTTTGAATCTAAATGTCTTACGTGTCTTTGAAGTTTTCAACCCATTATATATAATTAAACTTCAAATCACATTTAAATTTGATATTTTTATTTTAATTCTTTTTTATTTAAAATTTAATTTAAACTAAAAACACTTAATTTAATTTGATTTGAATAATTTAAATTTTATCTAAAATTCGAAAATAATTTAAAAACTTTAAAAAAAATCAAAATTTAACCTTTTATTTAGAGTTTAACCCAATTCAGTATCATACATAAAAAGATTATAATATGTGTTACAGTAACTGACATTTGTTAATTAGCTTTAAATGGGTTAATAAAGAGACATTATATTTAAAAATGTTTTAAAAAGCTAATTTTTTTTGTACACCCAGGATATTCACTGACAGAATCAGTGACTAATCCCTTCGTTGTGGGAACATCTCCAATATGGGAGGGCTACAGCTTGCCCAAGAACCTCAATTGAAAATTTTAAAGGTTTGAATACTAAATTGAAAAAAATCATAAAAGATTGGATAATTAAAAATTGATTATCCTTTTTTCCTTATGTAACTAATAGATAAATCTCTAGAAGTAGTCGAGTTAGTAGAGCAGAGGAATATGAGACTAAAAGGTTATATGTTTGATTCTCTTATTTACGTTTTTTCGATCGAATCTGTTATATAAAATTTGCCTAATACAAAATACTCTATTGACGTAATTAATAAGCTATTATATTAACGCAAAGATTTATTCGATGCACATTCAAAATATAGAAACATCGAGTTCTCCGTTAAAAAACAAAAACTAATAAATGAACTTCCGTGTTACATTTGGTTTGATGGACAATATATCGCCTTAAAAGGTTTTAAAAGGTTAATTATTATCGCCTTAAATTAACTCTGATGCATTATATGTGGTTTCAAAAATAAAAAATGGATACCACGTTACTTTTGTATACGCTGAATTCTAAAATAAAATAAAATTATGAATTATAAATATTGAGTGAATAATTGTTGATTAAGAGGAGATTCACTATCTTTATTTTTTAAAATTCAGGTAAAAATTTTAATTATCAATTATAAATAATATTGTAATTATAAGTTATTATGACAATTATAATAATTGTATGCATAATTGAAAATCTTAACAATAATCACTATCTTTATTTTTATATGATCTTATTTTTTAAAAAAATTATATCTGAATAATAAGTTATTATCACAATTATAATGGTTGTTCCCATAATTACAAATTATTTTGCATTTGCAATTTTAAACGATAGTCCTAATTTAAGGTTGTTGCTAGACTTACAATAACTAATATTATCAAAAATAAGGATGAAAATCAGTCAAATCGGGTTGAATCTAATCAACAACCTTAACATCTTGTGGAGTAATTAGGGATGTCAAAATTGAACCTACCTAATTTTAGTCCAGTTTGACTAAGTCACGAGTGAGCCACGAGTCAACTATGGTCAGGCCGATCGGACCACGAGCTAAGGTCGGATGGGCCATGGCCTCATTCTTTCGAAAACAATGTTGAAGAATGAGGTACATGCCTTGAGGAGTAGTAATAAAAGACATTCAACAAGGTGTTGGAAATTTATAGCTTGTTTAAGCTTTTGTTTACTAGTTTTGTTTATATTTATTAGCCTAAATAATAAAGGCAATGCAGGAAATAGTTATATGTTTAAAGCCTTATTTGGAAATTGTTTTATATAATAGAACAATGTCTAAATGCAATTGTATTGACAATGTACATATTGTATATCCTTTTGATTTTTAAAGATTATAAGTGAATTTTTTTTTTTGGGTTATCTTCATATTAGTAGAATTGCTTTCTCCTACCCCCCCCCCCCCTGCTTTGTAGGTCTAGCATGCTATATAAAAAGATCTACCGATCCTTGCTTTGTAGGTCTAGCATGCTATATAAAAAGATCTACCGATCTCCTTTGCATTGTCTAAATGCAAATAAGCTTAACATTCAATAGATATCCATCCTATTGAATGTTAAGCTTGCTTAAAATTGATGGATAAAAGTATCATTCATTGTTCACTACACAAAACACTAACAAACACAGATTTGTTTATATTTTCTCCTTTCCCTTTAAAGGTGTAGTTTGACTTTCTTAACTTGGACTCACATCTCCCGTAACAACTTGCTTACTCTAGTTTGATTTACGCCTAGGGTTTATTCGTCTCTGACTTCACATTCAAAGTTGTAGATAAAAATGCAAACATTATTAATTTCAATTGTATAACATAATTAATGTTTGGAAAGATGGGCTAAACATTGAAGTTTTACGATTGTTTCACTTACATTTAGCATCTGCAACCTTGTCGTTTGATTTGTGCATCTTGGCATCCCTTTCATCTGTTTCTTAAACTTGCTATTTGCTTCATCGTGAACAAAAGAGTATGTGGCAGGCCTTTTTTTTCTAAAATTTGTTAATGAGAATTTGGTTTAGATCT
>JANVCL010000003.1:31359681-31398022 GCA_026546855.1 Erythroxylum incrassatum | reverse complement strand
CTAGAATGCTGAGAGGTTTTTTGGGCATTTTTGTTTATTGTAAAATTTGCTGGGTTTTGGATCATTTTGTCATTTCCTTTCCAAATTTTTTAAGTTGTTTGTTTATTTCTATGTAGGAATCCTAGGTTGTTGTTGATCGGTGGTAAGTTGCATTGTTTCCGAGAGCTTCATTTTATCTCCAAAGTGCTTGTTCTGTTTCTTTTCACAGGTATGTATGTTGTTCTGAATTGAACCTACATTATGCTATTATGTTTCTGATTGTTTGTGGGTACTTTGGATGATGCCTTGTGTTGTGTGAAGTATAAATTAGAACTGTATTGGCACTGCATTGTGTTGTGTCATTGTAATTAATTTAGATAGCAACCAATTATGTATGACATATGTAAAGTGATGTTTATGCTTGGATTTTGGTATGACCAATTATGTAAAAATATTGCTGCTGTTGGATGTTAATAAACACATTAGATGTAACAGAAGCCACACACTCCACATGAACAAATGAAAAAAATTACATATCAACAGAAAAAGCTCTCGCAATTAGCAATCATTTTTTCATAGGCATGCAGAGAAATATTAGTGTTCAAGTTCAAAACTTATTAAGGAGCAGCAATGAAAAGTAGCAATGCAAATTACTTTGGAACTTTGGGAAATTAGAATATTGAGTAGAAGAAAATAAATTTACATAATGATGTTAGAAGAATATCATGCCAACGCTTGTGTTGGAACATGCCAATCAGAGTTTGCATATTTGCATCCATAGAGGAGCGGATTTGAGGATATGCACTTTTAATTTTTGAGGGAGTGAGAGAGTTCTTAGGGCCTCTTGATTGGTAGTAGTTTTATATATACATATATATATACATATATAGAAGTGGGAATATGAAGGAATTGATAGGAAGTCCGAGGATGGTTAGTGGGTTGGTGTTGAGAATAAGGCAATGTAGTTTTGTTGCTGCTTCTATTGGGATTATGGTCTCTGCTAATGACTTCTCTGACTCCACTGCTTTTTGGTACTCTTTCTAATTTTAAATTTTTTTGCGTGTCTTGATTTATTTTCGCCTCTAGTTTGGTTCTTTTGTGTTTGTATTTAAGGAGACAATTTGGGTGAGCTCAGATTTGTTTGATAAAAAACATGTTATAGGTGATGGGAATTTAATGTTTTGCAACTTCTAATGTTTATTTGATTGGTTGCATTACTGTGATGGATTGGCAGTTGCTTTTTTGTTGTGCTTTATATTGGAAGTTGATGACCTTTGACGCTGAACAAAGTTGCATCGCTATGGTAGATTGGCAATTGGTTCTTTTGTTGTGCTTTATATTAGAAGTTGAGGACTTTTTACTCTGAACAGTTGCTGCATTACTGGGAAATAGCCTTTTGTACTGTAGCTTGATTCTAGAATTACCATATCCTTTTATGTGCCATATAAAACTATTCAAGTATTATATAATTATTGCGTGTACTAGAGATTTTGATTCATTTTTATTTAATATATTCCAGACAATAGTTTAAATTTGAAATTTACAATCCATTATTGATTAGATTTTGTTATATTAATTAATCGCTGGTAATAAATATTTGCATATAAGAAATTATTTAAGAATATATGATTAATTTATCTATATAACATTATTTATATTTTTAATAACACTGTACATTTATTAATTACAAATTTTCAAAAATTAAAACTAAAAAGATCACATATAAAAGATAATAAAAATTAAAATATGATCAAGTATAAAAGATAATAAATGGTTTAATAAATTAACTGTAATTTACCAGCATGGGTCGGGTTCTCATTATGAAATGACCTTGGGTATATAATTTTCTCTTACCCATTAGGAGATCCATGCATTAACAAAGGCAAAAGATCTTGTTGACATCGTTTAAAGCAACTTTTGTTAAGGATAGTCAAAAGTTACACCTGCTTGTGTAAATTAATACAAGGACTTGATATATTGTCGATAACTTAAGTTTAAATCAATCCACTTATACAATATTGTTGGACGAGTGTTTCATTTTGTTTCTTTGAATTGGTAGTTTCTTTAATCCTTGTGAATAATCTAGAATATAATTAAAAAATTCCATGCAATAAAAATTAGAGAAAAAATGGTATATATATAGAATGTTTTATGAAAGAGAGGAAAATTAGCAACTAATAAAAGAAAAATATACTTTTTTTTCTATAAGAACTCTAATACCACATTAAGAAACTATGAAACTGGGAAAGCATCAAAGGTTAAGTGGAGGAATTCAAAAGTTGATCTGAAGAAGAGATTATCAATAATTTCATTAGACTAGTTACAAACTATTTACGAATTACATGATAATCAATTTTAATGTACTTTTTCGTACTATTCATGAACCACACAATAATCAATTTCAGTATGCTTACAACCTTGTGTTATAATCATTGCAATTCACAACCGTGGAGGTATTACCTTGTGTTATAATCATTAAAGAGATGGTGTCTTGAGATAGAGCTATTACAAGTCCTTATATTATGTGTGTTCAGTAGAATTGGGTGCAGACAATGATATTTTCCATAGCTTCAAGTAATTCCAAGATTGTTATAAGTTGCTTTTTGATTTCCTTATGAAGGGGTGTAAAAGGAGTTGTTTTTGGGAAAGATAATAGCTTTTTATGCCCCTAATTTGCATTTAAAAAGTGAAGATGCCAAGACTAAAAGCAAATTTCAAATTAGAAAACTATCAACATTGTTGATTGTACCAAATTAAATTGCTCAAATAAACATGTGTGAGCTACTTTTCCTCGACTAGTCTGAAGATCACTAGCTACTCACAACTCTCTCTTCAATTATAACTTCTGTTAAATTTTTAGTTGGATATAACATAGAAATTCCAATTGTGCGAGGACAATGGCACTGATGGCAAATATACATCTGTGTTGTACATTAATATTGGTATTCTCATTATTTTTCTTTCCCATTTATGTTATGCTAGTAAAAGAAAGTGAGGAGTTTTTTTGTATCCACAATACATTCAAATTATCAATACTTGAACTGGGGGGTTTATGGTTTAGAGGACATTTTAGCATCATTTCCAAGTGAAGTACAAATGAGGAAACAATGATAAATAACTTTTCTTCATATACGTGCTATTATGCCAACACGATTAGAAGATGTGCTTTTTCATGCATGTACTGTTGTATTAACAGATATGTGAATGGCTTGTTTATGTTTATGTCGTATAAGACTATTGATATTCTTGTGTTTTTCACTATGAATCCGCATCCATATATTACATAGTGATCATGACAAATCATTGCAATATAGTATTCAAGTGCACAATCATTACATTTCACCTAGTCAAGTTTTATATTTAAAATTGCAATTCAATACCATTTCTCTATAACATAGTTCAAATAACAAGTATCACAAACATAACAAATCCTATTACGATACTCTTTAAGATAAACTTCATCTTTTTCTTTTTCACAAACCAATTTATAACTTGCTTCATAATTAATATTGTTTCTGGCATATCAATGTTTGATCAACAAGTAGTAATTCCAAAAACCAAGTATTATTTGTATTCAAGGGTAATGGCTTTAATTTGATTTCCTGCAACCACTCATGTGCTTCGAATATGTTTGGAATTAATGCCTTTGATTTGTGATCGGAATATGTGCATTTCAATTGCTTTTTTTTACTCTTTACAGCCAGAAATTATTTGCAAACATAGATAACAACGTTCATGATGCTATGTTTAAGTGTTTAGCTATGTTTGAGCTTTGGAATGCGGAGATGGACTTAATGAGAATGGTCATATTGATATGCTTGTATATATACACCAAAAAATGGAGGAGGAGTGAAAATGCATCAGGTAGTAGGGCATTGACAATCCCAACTCGGGAAGCTAATATAGATAGGATATTGAACGAGGGTGATAGGAATACCCAGTGGGATTTGAGGATGGACTTAAATGCATTTACAGTGTTATGTGAAATGCTTCAAGTCCACGATGGGTTGGTGAATACTGGCCATCTATCAGTTGAAGAAAAAGTTTTAATCTTCCTAAGAATATTAGCACAGAATGAATCTAATAGAGTTTTACAAGTTAGGTTTATGAGGTCTGGAGAAATAATAAGTAGGGCCTTTCATAGCATATTAAAAGTCGTACCGAAGCTCCAACGTCTGTTGTGTGTGAAGCCCATACCAATTGCAAATGATTGCACAGATAATAGATGGAAATGGTATAAGGTTAGTCAATTTAACTAGCTACAATAATATGTGTAATTAAAACTATTTTAAACTACTTAAGTGTATCTTTTTTTTTTGCATTTTGTTCAAAGGGTTGCCTTGGTGCTCTAGATGGGACTTATTTAGATATCATAGTTCCCCAAGAAGACAAACCCAGATACAGAGGTAGGAGAGGGAGAATGTGCACTAATGTGTTAGGGGTGTGTGATAAGAACTTAAATTTTGTTTATGTTCTTGCGGGATGGGAGGGTTCAGCATCTGATTCAAGGGTTCTGCATGATGTTGTTACAAGGCGTAATGGACTTCAAGTTCCTATAAGATGTTGACTATACCAACGGTCCTAAATTTCTTGCACCTTATAGAGGCACAAGATACCATATTCAAGAGTGGGCAAGAGATGCAAGGGCACCTAGGAACCAAGAGGAGCTCTATAATAAGATATACTCATCTGCCAGAAATGTGACTGAGCGTGCATTTGGTTTACTGAAAAAAGATAAAAAAAATTCTCAGAAATCCATCTTTTTATTCAACAACCACTCATATGCACATAATTCTTGCATTCAGCCTTCTGCACAACTTTATTAGGTTGCATATGACTTATGATCTAGCTGAGCTAGCTTCTCTGGAAGCTGAGGACATGCCAATTGGGGAAGATGCATCTCTCCCTAAAACTATTGATCGGGTTGAGACAAGTAATGAATGGAGTCAATGGAGGAAGGATTTAGCCACGAACATGTTTGATGATTGGAGAAGAGGCCATTAAAATGTGGACTTTCTTTTAGTTAATATTTATATTGAGTGAATTGCGGGTTTAAATGTTATTAATTTTCAGAAGAGGTCATAGCGATGGTTTGGTTTAATTTTTTGTTATATGTTCACTTTCATTACAACTGAATATTTGTAGACCATGAATGTGCCGAATGATTGTTTTCATTGAACTTAATCACATGTTGCTTTGAATTCAATATTGTCTTCTATATTTCACAAACCATTTCAATGTATGTTATGTTGATTAATCATGTATGGCAATGGTTTTTGGAATGTTCTCGTATTCTTGACATTGCTTGGTTGAGGTGCAATGTCAAGAATTTGGGCAGATACTGAAACAGATGCATTTGTGACCTTCATGGAGGAGGTTGTCTTAGCTGGTCATAGAGCAGATAATAGCCAATTCAAGCCTGGTACTTTCCAAATTCTAGTTGGCCAGATGGGGGATAAGTTTCCTAAATGTAGGATTGACAGGAGGCATGTGAAAAATAAGCACAAGAGGCTTAAGGACAAATATCAGATGACATTTGACATGTTAAATTGCAGTGGATTTGGGTGAAATGACACCAAGCGATGCGTTGAAGTGGACAGCAAGCAAGTGCTAGATAAATGGATGAGGGTAATGTTGTGTTAATTGTTGAACCAATTATAGATGTGTCTGAATAATCGTATGTTTTTCTTGTTGACGTTTTCTGATTTCTATTTCAGACGCACCCAAACAAGTACTACACTCCTGGAAATCCTTTCCTGCTTTACCCAAGGCTTGATTTTGTGTTTGGAAGGGACGGAGCCACTGGTGGAAGGGCTCAGAATGCAGCAGACGTTGTTGACTTTCTTGAGACGGGTGAAACTGACGGTGAAGCACCAACTAATGAACCTACCCCTGCTGCCCCTTTTGATGAACATGAACCAGCCCCACAAAACACTCCCACTCCGACAACTTCTGCCCATGTTTTCGGTTCTGTTGCATCTTCCAGCAACACTGACGGAAATCAACTAAATAAAGGGAAACGGAAGATACGGGATAGTGAAGCGTTAGAAAGCCTTGCAACATCATTTGCTCGTGCCATTGAGACCAGTAAAGAGAATGCTAGGGTAATTACGGATGCCATGGTAGGATTGTAAGGAGCTAAACTACGTGAAGAGCTTGGCAATTTGGGCTTCCCCATTGACGAAGTTTTCAGAGCTGCTAAGATATTCAAGAGGCATGCTCAATGTGCAAATATTTTTTGTGGGTTAACATCAAAACAAAAACAGGCTTACGATAGGAGCCTTTTAGATGATGACGTATGAATTGATATGTAATTTCTTAATTTGCATGGTTTAGAAACAGGGATTGTGATGTTGAATGATGTATGTTTGGACAATTTTCTATTACTTATGAATGTTTGGTTTGCTTACTAAATAATATTTGTCATTTTTCTACGTGTATGAATGATGATAATATGATCCATTTTCAGGTACCTAAATATGGGCAGATACAACTTCTATGTGGTCATTGTTGGATGTCAAGTTGAAATTTTTACAAATTGGGATTACGTCAAATTGGCTACTAAGGGGTTTCCTAATGCTCGATTCAAAGGGTATCGGACATTGGATGAAACACAAAGTGCTTATGTGATGGGCCCATATAGGCCGGCTCGTCGCATTGAAGACATTGCTCCTACCGCCAATGAACCATCCTCCTTACCGAATCCAGTCCCACTTCCAACAAATGAACAACTCACCGATGTTGCAACTTTGCAGATAAACATGGCATGGAGTCAAGCATTTTTACCCATAGCCATTGGAGTCATCTTGGGTTTAATTTTTAAGGACATTATTAATAAATTCTAAGTCCTTAATGTATGTTAAACCAATTATGTAGTTAGTTTCATTCATGCTTAGATGTTTTTAGTCAATATATGTTGAACCTATTATGTAATTAATTCTATGAATGTATGTTGAACCTATTACATAATTAATTCTATGAATGCTTTTGTATATGTATTTGAATGTATGTTGACCTTATTGTTACTAATTTTGTATTGATTATCATGAATATTAATATTAGAATTATTGGACAAAAATTATAATTATCAATATAATTATAGTCAATTTCTTCTTATCATTATTATTATTATTCTTATTTCAAGTAGTATAATGTACATTTGTATTTATTATTATTATTCTTATTATGGTTAATTTTGTAATAATTATTATTAGTACTAGTACTAGCAGATATATTATTATTATTATTATTATTATTATTATTATTATTATTATTATTATTATTCATTTTATATTTATGATGATGATGATTATTATTATTATTATTATTGACATTTATTATTATTCAAATGTATTATTATTATACATTTTCAGCTTATATATTATTGTTATTCATTTTGTTGTTGTTGTCGTTGTTGGTATTATTATTATTATTACTATTATTAAAATGCATTATTAGTTTTTATTAATTATTGTTCTTATAAATATTATTATAATTGTAATCATGCTTTTTGTTTTTTAATAATAATAAATTTCTTCTTATTATTATTATTACTAGTAGTAGTTGTAGATGTATTATTATTATTATTATTAAGCCTCATTTTCAATTGATGATGATGATGATGATGATGATTATTATTATTATTATTATTATTATTATTATTATTATTTATTCATGTTTATTATTATTATACATTTTGAACTTTTTTAAGCAATGTTAGAAATTTTGTTGTTATTATATAATTATTATTATTATTATTATTATTCGTGAGTAATTTGAAATTGTTATTATTATTAGTTAATTTGAAATTGTTATTATTATTAGTTAATTTTTTAACTAATACAAATCATTCGTAATAAAATTATCAATTAAATACATATTTCTAATCATATTAAGGACCAGGGGCATTTTCATCATTGGCACAATGTTTTCGTTTTGTCCCCTGCAACTAAACACATTCTGTCCTCGAGACGGAGACATTTTTTTTATTCTGTCCACCATAACCAAACACCTCACTGTCTCCAATTTTTGTTCCGATTTGTCTCCAGATACCGGAGATAGCAACCATACGCAACGTTAATTAAAGAATTATTGAATAAATTACATAGTTCTAATTGTTATTCTAAGCTGGAATTAAGATCATGATATGATTAAATAATGATGTACCCTAAAGTCATTCCCAAAATACCCTTTAGAACTTATTAAGGCCACTTTTTATTTTTTGGTTATTCCTTTTAGACTGACTGATGCTCCTTCATCCTTATAAATTTTGATGAATGAAATCTTTAAACATTTCTTATCTTAGTGTTCTTTGATGATATCTTGATTTACCATAGCTCTTGCCAATAACATCTGGAGCATATATATAGAACCATAAAGGTACTTAAAGAAAATCAATTGTTTGTTAAGGAAGAAAATATATTTTTAGAGTAAGACATATAGGTTATCTTAGGTACTCTATCTCTGAAAATAGGGTAACAACATATTACAAAAGGTAAAGACTATTATAAATTGGTCAATATCGAGAATCTGAAAGAGTTGAGAGGATTCCTTGATCTTACCAATTACTATTATATTTTAATTAAAATATATGAAAAGTTGGCTAAGATCTTAATATAAATGTTAAAAATACAAACATGACCAATTGGAATTAGGACATAAGGTCACAATAAGCCTTTGATGATCTCAAAAGAGCCATTACATCATCTCTTATTCTTGTTTTACATAATTTTTAAAACTATTTATAATTAAGTATTATGCCAGTGGAATGATATTTGGTTCGATCTTTTTTTTGGAATTATTTGGTTCGACCTTGCAACAAGATAAACCCATATAGTTTCAATAAGCAAGGTTTTAGTTGCTAAGCACCAAAGATTGTTCATTTATGAGAAGGAACTTTTAGTTTTGATTAAGGCTGTTAAATATTGGCGTCAATATCTGAATGGGAAACCATAAGAGCCTGAATTGGAGCAAAGGGTATTGAAATAATTAAAACTTCAACAATTTCGCAGACTGTCCAAAAATTAAATTTTTCGCACAATTAAATCAACAATCATAAAAGCAGAATACCAAAGACACCGATGTTTGGTAACGCAGTTCGGCACACCTTACCTACGTCTGCGGGGCCCTCACCTAGATTAAATACTTTTACTGTAGTTTTCAAAAATTACAACAGATTGATCTACTCCCAAAAGACCCAATCTTTGTAACCAACCCACAACCTAACTACTCGTGAAATTTTCACACACCCAATAACACGACCGACTCGTGTTAACCTCGTCAGAGGATTTTTCAAACTATTTCTACTCAAGAGTAAAGACAAATATAATCAAGAACGCAACAAGATTCAATTCTGAAAAACTTCACCAAATTCTCAAGTAGCAGCATCACTGAAATATATAAACTTTATGCTGCAAATATCAAATGATTTAAATCATCCAGCAACAACGTCGACTACACTTCACCTTTTGATAGCTTGCTGGAAAAATAAGACTAATGGAGATATACTGCTGCGATAAAAGCACTTGACCAAAGACTGCTCAATTTCAAGATTAAATCACCAACAATGATGCAGCAGCCCCCTTCCAAAAGCACACATGATTTCTCACCAAAAAGCAACAGGAATTGTGCAGCCACAACGCCCAATATAACCACACCGTTTTTCACACTGAAAACTTATCAAAAGCCTGCGCAAAAATCAAGGAGTTGTAAACCTATTGCACACACATCAACATGAGCCAAAGAAGCAATCTTTTAAAAGTCCACATAATATTCACGCAATCTGACAATTTCCTTTAGAATAGACCTATTTCAAATAAGGATAATAACAACATTCGAAAATCAAGCCAATTGAGAATTTTCTTCCAAATCTAATCCAATTTCCAATTTAAGCACATCAACAAACGTTATCAGGAAAATTCTCATGTCCAATTAAAATGTCAAAAAAAAATAAAAACTAGGATATATTTAAAAATAAATCATAACAATAATGAATAGATTAAACGTGCGTGGCAATTGCTGGAAATAAACTGAAAGGTGAATCGGTGAGATGATGTGCAAAGGAGGCAAGAAAATCTCTTAAACGGAGACCAGAAGGTGGATCGACGAAACGAATTAGAATGATCGACAGTGAAATTGGGTGAAGGAGACAAGATGAATAGGGTGAATATTTGAGGATTAAAGTAAAATTAGAGTTTTGGAAAAATCGAAATAGTATTATGTCAAAATTAAGATTACGTGTCTTTTAAAATTTACCTAACTCTGCAAATACTCTTTTTGTATAAAGTATCGCTGCGTGTATGACACATTTTATTTTCAGTATAAATTTGCTTAATATTGAGCAGACTCACAAAGATTTAACCCTTAATTGAGCATATTCCATGGTTTAGTCTTAAATTGATCAAATTTAAAAAAAACTTTGGTCTAATTTGTTCATTTAAACCTAAAATGACGAGTTCAGATCTTTTGTCCAATATTACGGTGTTTTATTATGTGTAATAAATCTCAGTCATTTATTTATGTGAAATTCGCATAGAACTCGTGAGGAGCCCACAAAATAAATGACTGAGATTTCATGAGACAGAATAAAACATATTAAAACTGGTCAGAAACTCGAACTTTAAAATGAGACGGTTTGAGTGAAATTTCCGAAAACGAGTCTTAAGTTTATGTAAATTTGAATTTGTTTTAGACACACCAATTACAGCTCCCCACGTGCTAACACTCACCTAAACCGAGCCCACATGAGTGAAGCTTTTTCAACTGTGAAAACGAAAATGACGAGAAATTGATGAAATGGAAAGCTTGCCCAACAAGTCAAAGCGAGACCAGGAGATAAATCCAGCTGCCATGGAAGAACCGTTAAAAAGAAAGAAACAAAAGAAACAATCTTAGGTGTGTTGTGTTGGTTTGATAGTCACTCTTATGGTTTTGACATATCCGATGCATAAGCAACAACAGGAAGCATCAAACTGAAAAGGTTTCTTCCTTTACTCGAAGCTACTTAATTTTCTACTACCATTTGAAACTAAAGAGAGGCAAAAGGAAATGGGAATCTTGTGTGAGGATGCGGTGGTGATTAGGCAAGCAGAGAGGCCTGGAGAGTGTAATGTGATTACGGTAAATTGTCCTGACAAGACTGGGCTTGGCTGTGATTTGTGCAGAACTATCTTGCTGTTTGGGCTAAGCATTTCTAGAGGAGGTAATCAAGCTTTTACTTGGGTTGTTCTTACTGTTGTTTGTCATCTTTCTTTTTGGTTGTTTAGAATTAAAGCTATGAAATTTGCCGATAGTTTTAGCGTTTTGTTTTTAAAGTTCATTCTACGCCGGCTTTAATGGTTAGTGTATGCTTTTCTGGCTTCGAATTGGGAGTTTGTGATTTGGATCTAAAACTTTGATGGAGAATCAGAAATGGGCAACCCTAGTGTTCTTGTCTATACCTTTCTTCGTTTCTTAATTTTGGTGGATGTATCTGAGATTTTCTGATAAAAGTTCAGAAGCTAAGGAAGTGATGAATCGCATTTTGATTATTCTTATCATGGTGACCGCCATCATTTGTTACATGTGTTTCCTCGATTTGCATCTTCCGGGTTGATGTGAGCAGTGAAGACGCAAGAGTGCTCATTAAGTTTCTTTTCTATGTACCTCTGCTTTGTTAGATCTACAAACTGATGGGAAATGGAGCTACCTAGTGTTTTGGGTGATGGGGAAGCCAAACACGAGGTGGAGTCTGTTGCAAAAGAGGTTGTTGGAGGTGTGCCCATCGTATTTCTCAACATCTGAAATTGATTACTATCACCCAGATGACCAGCAGCCGAAGCCATCAGATGTTTTTCTTTTGAAGTTCTGGTGTTCTTGTGACAGAGAAGGACTTTTACATGGTACTTCATTGGTTAACTTCATGCCAAAATTATTTATACTAGTGCATAGATATTATTCGAGAGGCCTGCTTTTTGACTGAATTTATATGTTTGACTTGGGAAAAGGGATTTGATCCATAACATGATTAGGTTGATGTTTATTATTGTTGCTGCTCAAAATTATTGCCATTCTTACGGGTGACTATAGTCTCAAAATCCTATATAGCTTTACATTAAGTATACTTGATCTGCCGTAGCACTATGTTATGTAGACTTCATTTTCCAATGCTGGATATTAAGTTACCAATGACATATCTTCTTTGATTGATCTGTTTATGTCCATAGTACTACATAGTACTTGTTGTTTCCATGAAATTGTTTATGTCCATAGTACTTGTTTTTTGATGAAATTGTAATCTTATTTGAACTATTATGATAAAAAATAAGCTGACAGGCTAAAATAGTGTTGAAATGTATTTGGAGAAAAACTATTTTAATAGAGGAACCAGCCTTTGTCTAATTGATTCAATGTATACAATTTCTATTCCATCAAGAAGTCCTGCCATTTGTACTTAAGTTCCTTATCTATCTGTCTGTTCATTTAATTCAATAGGCTTTCCATTGCTTTGCAAATGAAATTTAAATCTTTAATGGTTCGGTTGTAAAATCTGCAAGAATATTGGGGTTCCCGCAGGGGTTTGGAATTTTTGTAATGGCAATGTTGAGTTTTCATTTCACATAATTCATATAATAATTATTAAGTTGTTTTTCTATACTCTTGTGTATTTCTTTACTTCTTTCAGATATACATTCTAGAAAAAGTTTGGCTATTTAAGTATGATTCTGCCTTACATTTCTCCATTAGAAATTCCAGGACATTGGTCTTTCAGCACTAATACGCTCAGAAACAAATTGATATTGTTTACTCATTGAGTGCTTCAGATATTCTTTTTCATTTCTTTTCTTTTTTTTTTCTTTTTCAAAGACTACTTCAGGTATATTTTGGTTTTTCTTATTTCTTTCTGAACTCATAGAGGATGATTAGACAGCTATGTTTTTGCAGTTAGCATTTGGTTACAATCTGAATTTTCTTTTAGATGTCTCGGAGGTTCTTTGGGAGCTGGAATTAACCATCAAGAGAGTCAAGGTGTCTACTGCTCCTGATGGGAGAGTCATGGATCTCTTTTTCATTACTGATACAAGGTTTGTGATCCTCGGACTTCAACAGTAATGCTTTGTCTCATTTTTTTCTTAACCTCTCAGGTATTTTTAAGTGTTTTCTTTGGTAGTTTTAACTTTTTACAGTTTTATAGCTTAGTTCATCGGCTGTGTCAGTACCTAACCAATAATAAACAGCTTTCACTCTTTTCTGCCTGAAATTAAGATTTGTAGTTGATTGTGTATACTGTTTCAGACTTATTATGGACCTTTGCTTTGATTCTGTTTACCTTATCCGGTTTGTGCTTTGATTGCAATTGGAAGTAACAATATCCACGCAGATGTTTTAGCTACAAGCAAATAAGCTACCCAATCTGCCTGCTTGTATGCATCTAGTTCTGCATCTGCTTTTGTCAAACTTATGGTTTATGTTCATCAGGGAGCTTCTTCATACTAAAAAGAGACAGGAGGAAACCATTCGGTATTTAAGAGATATACTAGGAGATGCACTGATAAGCTGTGAGATTGAATCCGTGGGAGCAGAAGTTACTGCATGTTCTCAGGATTCATCATTTCTTCCTTCAACAGTCATTGAAGACATGTTTAGTTTGGAGTTTCCTCAGCATGACTATCACCGAAGTGGATTTCTTGCTCCCAACTCCATCTCTGTTATGGTGGATAACAATCTCAGCCGCTCTTCTACGCTCGTTCAAATTCTGTGCAAGGATCATAAAGGACTCATTTATGATATAATGAGGACCTTGAAGGATTATAATATCCAGGTACTAACTTTTCCATTTAACTATTTAGTAACCATATGAATAATTGACACAAAGGGTTGGATTGTTGAGGTCTTCTGTGGATTAAGTACTGGCCATAAGTTGGAAAATTGTCAGAAAATAAAGATATGGGAAAATTTTGATGGCTAAGAAACCAGATTTTCTATGTAAGGTGATCCTTCAGTCCTTGATTTCTTCCGGATTCACGACATACAATTCAAAGATGCTATCTCTAGGTAATTGAATTTCAAGAAATCACCAGTTTCCTTGCGAGTTTGCTCAGGCATTATGTTGGCATCCCAACATGGAAATAAAATGACTAGGGACATTACAAGCTTCTTTGAAGCATAAGTGTTTCATGGTGTTTTATAATTGGTTAAGTTACAACTGATTGTACGTAGCCTTACTCTGTTAGCTTTGTGGTTTCTGTCAGACTTCTTATGGACGGTTCTTTGCAAACCCCAAAGGAAACTGTGAGGTGGACTTGTTCCTAAAGCAAGCAGATGGCAAGAAGATTGTTGACCCCAGTAAACAAAATGCATTATGTTCCCGTTTGAGAATGGAACTTCTGCGTCCCCTTAGAGTTGCTGTTGCTAGTCGTGGTCCAGACACAGAACTTCTTGTTTCCAACCCTGTTGAGTTGTCCGGCAGGGGCCGCCCCCTTGTCTTCCATGATATCACCTTGGCTCTCAAGAGCCTCAACACGGGCATCTTCTCGGTACCAACCTGGTTTCAGTCTTGATCCCTGACAGAATGCCATTTAAGATAATCTAACAGTACCATTAATTTTCTATTGGCTTCTCAGGTGGAGATTGGAAGACATATAATATGCGATCGGGAATGGGAAGTATATAGAATACTTATTGACGAAGGCAATGGTTTTACAGTGCCCAGAAACAAGATTGATGAGGGTGTAAAGAAAGCACTTCTGGGCTGGGATTAGATATAGATATCGGTTGGGGGCTTCTCCATCCTTGTACAGCATATAGCCATATATGAATCTTTACCACAGCTAGTTGCTAACCACTGAGTAAATATAAATCGATCATATGCATCTTAGAGTTGCAATCGAACTTGCATTGCTTTTCACTCAAAAGATAATGTATTGCCTTTGGTTCTCCACGATTTGGATTAAGCACACAATTAATGCAATCACGATAGGTTATCATGATTTATCGTAATTATACATGCATTGTTCGGATTTGCAGCATAATTTGCTCGTCTCAGAATTACATACAAGTGAGTAATGTCACTTTCTTGAGATTGGAAAGTTTTTCAGGAATCTGTAAGTTACTATGATACAAGTTTAATCATTGGTTTCACATGGTGATTTTCTTATGTTCATTAGCATTCAAATCCGGCTGCTATTATTCTAACAGGTTGCTTCCTGGAATTCCTTTACCTCTTCAGGAACGATCCAAGATTGAAAATTTCAACTTTCGTCCACCTTAAAACTCTCAGGTTGAGAGAAGCTAAACCTGGAAACTAGCTCAACCGTCGATCATTTCTCGTTTCAACAACTTTCTCGCCAAATTTCTGAAAATTCGTTGTGAAGAGTTCTGCCAAGAAAAACCACCCGCAAAAAGCTAACTCAGCCCACTCTAAACGACAAACTTCATCTCTCCAACCATGTGGTCCGCAGCCCCCACGTGTCCTTTCAGCGCCTGTCGTCATCTGTTGTTGTGTGGTGGTTCCGTCTTTGGCTTATCGACCCCACAATCCCTCCTCCTCTAATCACACAGAAGATACCATCGAATCTTCTTCAACTTTCGAAGTCTATAACATTTCACACTAACACCACAAATTGTGCATAAAAATCAAAAAGAGAAGAACAGAGCAAACCCAGCATCCAAAGGGGAGATCCGAAACGAATCTTCCTTCAAGGGTACGAACCTTGTAAAGAGCCTTACTTCTGTTCCGATTTGTGAATAAAAACAGGGCAAGAAGAAGAAGAAGTAAAAATAGAAGGAATTGAATAATGAGAGCTTGCAATTCAAGTTTTCTGCTTATTGATATCCAGAACTCATGTTATTCAGCTCACCAAGTCCCACTCTCAGCCCTCACTTACCTTTCTACTGTCTCTTAATCATTTCGTCGAACATGTGGTGTCCATCGACGAATCGCCTCGATGAAGTCAGCCACACCCTTTATTCGTCGTTCCCCGGAGGTCCGCAGACCTGATAGATACAAGATAGGGAATGAGTCAATTTCAGAATCGGGAAATTCTGCTTCCACGTCGGCTTGTTCGAGCCTGGTTGCCAATTCTGAGTTGAACTTGCTTCTTGAGCTATTGCCCCTCAGAATGAGGACACAGCTGTGTGATCATGCAGAAATTTGTGAGTTGACTGAAGTGGTTATGGACTTGGGCAGGAAGCCTCTCGCAAGGTTTCCATCTGGCGATTGGATCATCTCGGAGCAGCCTGTAAAGCATGAGGATTTAAGACATGCCGTATCCAAGGTAAAATGATAAGGGACTTTGTTAGTTCACTTCAAGCCTGTTAATACTGCGGTTGAATGCATACGTGAATTGTGATGGATGTCTGTGTTTAGGTTGGTGAATTCTCTGATGACAATAGGTCAGGTATTGATAGCTCTCTGCACCGTATAAGTGCAATACGCAACCGTAAAAAGCAAATTATTGGGCTAACTTGTCGGGTTGGACGAGCTGTATCTGGAAGTGCTGAAATCATACGTGACTTGGTTGAGGTTGGGGGCTCCATTTTGGTCATAGGTCCTCCAGGAGTGGGTAAAACAACCCTGATCAGGTATTATTCTTGCCTTATTTCTGTGAAATTAGCAACTGACTGAAGAATTCACTTTGGAAGTTTAACTTATTTCTCCTACGTTTGCATCCGTTGATCTCAGGCTAGTGTATGTACATTGATCCTTTTGTTTGTGGTTTGTTCATGGCCATCGAACTGCATGCCCCGGAGGGTGGTCTAATTATTCAACTCTGTATACCTCCTAGAATATCCATGTTATGCATCATCTTGTGATCTCCTTCAATTTGGTTGTCCAAATTGGCATGTCTAGCAATTATTATGTTACATTGTGCTAATAAATCTTTCTGACCTTTCTTCCCCCTGCTATCTGTATGCGTAGAGAAATAGCGAGAATGTTGGCCGATGACCAGGGAAAACGTGTTGTCATTGTAGATACCTCTAATGAAATTGGGGGAGATGGAGATGTTCCTCATGCAGGGATTGGGCGTGCAAGAAGGATGCAGGTTCCAAATGTTAATATGCAGCATAATGTGTGTATCCGTTCTGATCTTGCCTCTGATTTTTGCTATATTGGGTAAATGGTTGGATATGAACTTTGCATTTCTCTTGATAACTTCTTTTGAAGGTCATGATTGAAGCAGTCGAAAATCATATGCCTCAGACTATAATAATTGATGAGATTGGAACAGAGCTTGAAGCCTTAGCTGCCAGCACTATCGCTCAACGTGGAGTTCAGCTTGTCGCGACAGCCCATGGAATGACCATAGAGAATGTAATAAAGAACCCTTCTTTGCAGATTCTTGTTGGTGGCATAGAGGTGCAAAGAAACTCCCTCCAATTTTATTTTTATCTAATTTCCTATAAATCTGCATTTACAAATAGGTATGTTTCATTTATCAGTATTTTTGTCAGACTTGCAAAGAGATTTGGAATTGCATGACTAGCTCATCACTTTCTGACAAATACAAAATTTGACAATCATTTGATAACAGAGTGTAACTCTTGGTGATGAGGTGGCGAGGAAAAGAAAAGTGCAGAAAACCATTCTTGAGAGAAAAGGACCTCCAACGTTTACATGTGCAGTTGAGATGATATCAAGGACTGAATATCGTGTTCATCACAGATTAGATGCAACTGTAGATGCTTTACTGGGAGGTATACTGTTCATGTTTTCTGGATGCAGAATATCTCCATTCTTTTCCGGTTGAATCCTCGTGCAACCTGTTCTTATTGGAATCAATTCTGGGTGATAGGTAAAACTCCTTTATTTGAAATCCGTCAAATGGACAGTGAAGTCAAAGATTTGTTGAATTCGACTTCAGTATTTGAAAAGAATATCACAGAAGAATCTCAGCCAACTTCTTTTACTGATATCAAAGGCAATGCCATAGAGTCTGTTGGTGAAGATGAAGGTCATCTTCCAAGCCACTTGAAGAAACAGAGAACAAGTGTCACGTCGAGAAAGAGGAATGCTCCAATACAAGTCTATACTTACAAGGTAACATCAGTTGAAGCGTTTAACTTGGGCAGCTTTCCACTTTAATATCGTTAAGACATGGACGCTGTGGAGGTCTTTCACAGTAATTAGGTGCTCCTGGTGATTGAGATTGACATCATTATCTTAAATTCATTGTGTTTTAGATACTTGAAGCTGATCTGTTACAAGTGGCCATGGTAATGGGGCTTGAGGATGAAATAGATGTAACCAGTGACATAGGAACAGCAGATGCAATTCTAGCATCCGGTTCGGAACTGAAGCAGAATCCGTGGATCCGTGGAGTAGCTAAATACCACCAGTTACCAATATTTGTTATCAAGGTATTCTTTGTTCTTGATTGTAAAAGTTATGTGACATGAACATGGTTAGGCATCGAGCATTAACAAATGGCACGGGAACGAGAGCCAATTAGAAGGATGATGCATGACATCCTTGCTGAATAACCAGACCTTTTGTGTGTTACTTTTGCAGTCAAATACCATGGCACAAATGGTCAAGGCTCTTCGTATGATTCTTAGAATTGAATCATTTGGTCCAACAGCAAAAGAGCCAAGCAAAAGCTCCTTTGACATTGAAATTCAAGATGATGCTCCGACACGAAAACCCACCTTAGAAGAAATAGATGCCTTGGAGGTGCAAATTGATCCTTTTTTTTTTTATAGATTAGTTTGTCTTTAATCAGTATTTGCTCAAATTTCATATACAACTTGATCGAAATAAGTTGTCGTGAAGATGACTATGATTTCAGGAAGAGCATATGCATCAAGATTATTGCCATTCCAGACTTTGTATTCTCAAACTTGCATTAGTATTGTTCCATAACAATCTCTACATTTTCTATTTATAGGAAGTTCGACTTGCCATCGAATACATAGTAATCCCAGGTGGCGAGCCGGTGGAGCTTCTTCCAAGACGGTCGGAAATAATAGCCCGGCAACTAGAGCTGGTAGCAAGCTATCAGCTGGCAGCTGAAAATTCAGGTACAGAGCTCAATCCCAGGTTGCAGATTCTTCCCCAGAGAACAAATAAGAAGACATCTTCAAAACCCCCAAAATCTACTCATTCAACCATAACCTTAGCCTCAAACTCAAGCTCACTTAGCAATGGAGTAGGTACCAGCTTTTCCAGGCTGCCCCTTCTTCCTGAATAATATTGACCTCATTTACATTCCCATTGGTTGACTCAGTTTCTGGTTTGGTAAAGTCCTGTATATTATTAACAAGTATAGTGTAATTTCCTTAATTTCAAGCAAATTGTTGCAATTTTTTATTCGGAAAAATAATAAACCTTTGAATTTTTTTTAGTTTATAAATATTGTCATAAAGTTGAGGGTTAATTATAAAAAAATTCTAAACTTAACTCAATTTCGCAATACTAATCCAAACTTAAAAATGTATTATTAAAATGTTCAAAATATCAAATTTTAACAAAAATAATTCGATGTTAAATTTTCTATCAATATGAATGATATGACGAGTTATGCCAAAATAATATTTTTGTGACATGATTGTCAAATATTGAATTTGTATCATATATAAATTTAACATTTAATAAATTAAAAACAAAATTTGAAATTTTTGCTATTTTTAATTATTATATAATAAAATTCATATATGTTACAAATACAATTTATGATAGTTACGTAACAAAATTATTAATTTAATATGACTTGTCATATTGTCTGCATTAATGTATTTAATATTGAGTTATTTTTTGCTAAAAATTTAAAATTAGATCATGTTATTAAAGTTGGGCTAATATTGTAAAATTGAGTAATAAGTTTAAGATCTTTTTTATAATTAAATTAAAACTGAAAATTAAAACATAATTATGATATTATCTTTTTATTTAAATTTTCATGTTCTAAAATTTATTATTTAGCTATCATACTTTTTTGGTCACATTATTTTAATTTTTCATCTATTCATAATTTAAGAAAGACAAAACTTATTAGGAAAATCAATATTATATCGGTTTAAAATAAAAATAAATAAATAATTCATTAAATATGATGAATGAAACAGTGTAATGATCACATAATCATATAACAATAATTGTTTTTAAATATAATAATTAAAATAAATAATCAAATGACATGATCCCAAATATTTAATTCTAATTGTTATTTAATACTTTTGTTAAAAGTTGAAGATATATAAAACTTTATCAAATAAAAGGCCCCAAAGCAATATGGGCCCAACACTCTGTAGGGCCCTTTTATCCATAATCCGGTCCGAAGCATAAAGCGAAGTAGAAAAGCAAACCTACCGTGAAAAGATCCCCAAAATCTCTTCGCTAGGGTTTCGAAATTCACCATCTGCTTGCTGATACAATCGAGTTCCAGGTAATAATGGCTTCCTTTTCCTCTGATCTCTTCAAGTTTTTTATGGTGTTTGTGTTAAAAAGCTCACACTTGTCTTCTTGCAGCAGTTAAGTGTGTGAGCTTTTTATGTGAGAGAGAGAGATGGCCGGGAAGGAGGAGAATCGAATATTCGTTGGTGGGCTGTCTTGGGACGTTACTGAACGACAGCTCGAGAGCGCGTTTAGCCGGTTCGGCAAAATCGTTGAGAGTCAGGTACTCCCTTTTTTGTTCGTTTCCAATTTCCTGGTTGGGGAGAGCGAGAAATTTTTTAAACAAAAAGATGAATAAGAAGATCATTACAACATATGGTCTTCAATTAAGTGTTTATTTTCGAGAAACAAGTATATAATCCTCTTTTTATTAAGTATCCGGTGTATAATTTTGTATTTTGCGTCTTTCAGGGAGATTTTAAAAAACTTCGGTGTATAATTTTGTATTTTGCGTCTTTCAGGGAGATTTAGAGAAGCGAGAAATTCATTATCTTGGAAAAAAGAACTAGTGGAGCTCTTCTGAATTTTCAACTGTTTTCAATAAATTTGTTCTAATTTCTTAAATTTGAGTGTTTCCGTGATTGTTTATTGTTTGATGTTGAATTACAGGTAAGTAATAATTTTAAGCATGTTTCTATGAGGATAATATTCCTTTTCCAAAAAGAAAAGAAAGAAAGATCATATGGCTGTATTCTTAATTATGTTGGTTCTCTATTTCGTTTCTCTGGCTTGCTAAACTTGGTCTTTGAGATGTTAGATGCTTAGAGATGCTTTTGTTCAGAGTGGTTCAGTCAAGTTGCTGAAGAAGAGAATTTGTCACGTAAGATGGTTAATTTTGATATTTGAAGCGTGAGCAGTCTCTCAAGTTGTGGAGTGGGATTCAAAGAGGGCAGTTGAGGTTCAGTCTTGGCTTTTTTCATGTTTGATATTTGAGAGAATGGTGGTTTGATAAAAGGCACTGTGATTGGAGTTGAAAGAGAATTGAACTCTTAGATTGGAATTGGGAAAAACAAGTGGATCAGAACTGTTTGAAACGTTTTGTTTTCGGCATGATTTAAGAGCTTTACTGTTTTCCTGCTTCTGTCTGTCGGGATTGATGGATGAAGTACAGGCAGTCAAATTGATGATTCTTTGGCATCAGAAATTCGAATAGCATTTGAAAATCACTTGAACCCTCGCGAAGGAAAGCTTGTTTGTTAAACTGGCCTTTCCAAGAACTTTTTGCTATTTGGACCAGGGACGTTTGATATTCTCTTGGATACGTATCTTTTGAGGCTTGTGCTGGTGTCATTCCTTCCAAGTATCTTGACGATTTTCTGGTTTTTTTTGAAATTGTCAACCTCTTAAGCTGTGTATCTCTACGACTGCTGCATCACTTGTTGCTTTCTGTTATTGATCTTTCTTCCAAATAATCATCAGAATGCCATGCCTGCAACACTGTATTTCTTTACTGCAGATCATAAGCACATCCTTGCATAAGTTCTTGTTTGGCTGGGATCTTGTTCCTGATTGTTGCAAGCTCAGCAAAGAATCAGATAGTTGTATTTAGTCTTTTATCTTGCCGGAGACTGTAACAGTTGTCTTCAGGTTACTGGAAGCGGGATTGCCTTCATACTAATGCAGTAAATCATTGTATACTGGGCTCCTACTTGACATTCGTTTACATTGTTCTTGTCTTTCTACTGCTTTAGCCTCGTATACTTCCATTCTAAACAAGATTATATCCAAGTGCATTGGCTGGATGGCCTGGATAAGTTAAAATGTTACTTCAGATGTTGGAAGCTCTAAACAATGCTCAATAATTCCTCAGTCCTACATTTGGCATATAAAGGGTGTCTAATTCATGATTAACTATCCTTGTAATCCTTCTTCTAGTTCCATCTGTTGCAAGGTCCAGTTGGCCATTGTTGTTCGATGTTCCTAAGTCATCCGCTGTGTGGCAGAGGATGAATACTAGTCTATCTTAACAATACGGAATTGCTTGCTGTGTGGTTTACCAGCAGTTGTACCATTAGTTTAGAACAGAAATACTCCCAGAACTGAGAAAATGGATATTGTTTTTGCTACGAGAAATTTTGTTCTAATTAAAACTGCAGTTTGTATATTTGTTTTTGGAACTCTTTTCTGTCTTAGCATATTGTTTATTGTTGATATGCTAATAGTTAATCAGCTGGGGAAGGTTCCCTAGCAACTGCTCCCTGTCTTGATCTGGTGAGACACATGTGCACAGACTTAGTTGTTTATTTGGCTGCATTGTTAGTTATTTGTCAGCCTGCCAGCTGAATGATTTGGCACTTACACAGTAACAAGATAATGGAAATGTTTTATGTACAGTCCCAGATTGAACAAATTATATAAAGACATCTGTTTATTAGCTAAAGAAGAAATGCCTCAAGATATGATTGATTATGGGTGGTCAGAACTTGTGACCGCTTGACGTGACGTACTTGAGAGATGACTTATCAGTTGAGGTGACTACTGCTGAAGTTTGAAGGTTGTCTTTTTAATTAGGGAGAGAAACAGTGATGATTAGTTCAGGGGGGTGGTTGTTATAATGCTGCAAGCAGATTTGATTCGTTGAAATGATTGTTAGTGGACTGGTTATTGTGGATCTAGTAATTCAGTTTCAAGGAAGAGTAGAAATGAAAGCCTACTTTGTTAGTTATGAGATACAGTAGTGCAGACAATTCAAGTTCTTTTGGGAAAAGTTAGCTAAGTCAAACACATTGGGATGCCTTACCATTTTGAAAATTATAGATGAAAGTAAGTGAACTTGTGATTCTTGTTGCTTCTTCCTGGTTATATTTATGAGAGAATGTTGGTAGGGTATTACATTTTGTGTTCGCATCCTTCTCCTTTTAGTAGTAGATTGCATTTGTAGAACTACATCCTCAATAGTCCTTCCTTATCTGTTGTATCTGTGACTTACAATCTGTAGTGAATTTCTTCACTTTCCCCATGGTTTTAAACAGATATGTAATTGCACAGTCATGATAATTTCTTATCATTCTCAGAGTATTCTTTTCAGTTGCTGTCAGGTGTCAACTGTTGCTTACCACCTTTTGAGACAAAAATGCTTGCTGTATTTAGCTTTCAGTTCTCTTTGTCATTGAATAGACATCTATGTATTAAATTTTCTTTTGTGGGTGAGATGCTCTTCATCTATTTCATTGCTTTTCCAGACACGTTCTCTAATATGGAAGATCTCATTGATAGATTTGATTATGTTGGTAGGAATTATCTAGTATTGTTTTGATGTGATTATGATGAGGAGTATTTGCACATGATTTGTCATAATGCTGGCTGTTGTTTTGTCAGTTTTTTACAAGTTCTTTGGGATTTTCTGCTCATATTTTCTGTTTCATTTTAGAAATTAAATTTGAGTATTTGACCGACATTTATTTTCAATTTATATTGCATTATCCATGGACGTTTGCCTTTCAAAATTTTTATTGATTAGATAGATTTACCTCATCTCCTGTTCCTTTCTTGCATTTTATACTATTTTGGCAACCCTCATATTTGCACTTGTCATACAGACTTACAGTTTGGTTTTTCTACAGGTCATGCTGGAAAGGGATACCCTGCGTCCACGCGGATTTGGGTTTATAACATTTTCAGATCGCCGGGCCATGGATGATGCCATTAGGGAGATGCATGGAAGGGAATTTGGTGACCGTATCATCTCTGTGAATAAGGCCCAACCTAAAATGGGGGGAGATGATTTAGATCATGGTTACAGGGGAGGCTACTCATCTAGTGGAAGGGGAAGCTATGGAGGAGGAGACAGATCTGGTGGACAAGATGAGTGCTTCAAATGTGGGCGCCTGGGCCATTGGGCTCGAGACTGTCCTTCAGCTGGTGGCGGCGGCGGAGGTGTTGGTTCACTCTCTTCACGTTCAAGGTATGGAGGTGCTGGTACCCGTGGCGATCGCTTTGGAGGGGAACGTGATCGATACATGGATGATCGTTATGATGGAGGACGATTTGGTGATAGAGATCGTTTTGACAGTAGAGATAAATATGGGAGTCGTGATCGCTATGTCAATGACAGGTATTTATTGTAAAATAGCATTATACTTCAATTCTTACTGTAGGTAAAATTGCATGTTAATGCTCCTCTCTGCTTTTCCTGGGCTTGGGTTAGTTTGCAGTTTGGACTTGGGTGGGTAATATAAAACTCATATTGATATGTGATCTGGTATTGTGGCCATGAGAACTCTCTGTTGCAGAAGAACCATCTAAATGCATCTTGATTGTATATTCACCTTCAAATCATTTATGCTAAGTTGTTTTCAACCACAAGTTCAGTGGTACTTAATTTATAGGATTATACAGGTATCCACCTGCTGGAGGAGATCGCTTTGCTGGTGATAGGTATGGTGGTTCAGATTATTATGCCCAAACTGGTTATGGCAAAGACAGAGGCTATACTAGGGAGGGCGGTCCACGAGGAGGGGGTATTGATAGGTACGGAACTGGCGGACCTCCAGTACGTCATGATAGGAACTACAGGAGTAGGCCAGGTCCTTATGATCGCCCCAGTCGAGGAGGGCACCAGTCCTCATTTGATCGTTACTGATTGCCAGATTGTTGATCAATATCAAGGATATTGTAGTTGGATGCCCCAGTAGTTACTTGGTTTGGACTCCGTATATGTAGTAGGATTATGCAGGTTTTCTCCCCCCCTTCTCCTAGTCCCAGTATTTATTAATTTTATCTTTTGATCAATGAAACTAAACCTGAGATGGGGCAATCGGTATGGATAATTTGACTTGGTTTTTACCTAAATGAGTTTTTTTTTTCCATCGGTGCATGTCCTCTTCTTTAGGGATAATTATAAATTCATCAACTCAGTAAGAAAATTGTAGTAAAACAATGTAGGATCCACTGAGTATGAGCTATGTGCATGAACAAGTTTCCATGCTTGGTTTGTCACGGGATAAATCATTAATTTCAAGAGAACAGTATTCTTTTCGACCAAAGAGTCGAGTTTGTGTTGAAAAGGAAGCCCTGTGGTGCGGAGGAGTGTGTGAACAGTTTGATATAGGGGATTTAAGTGCTTATGGGATATGGTGGGATTGGACATCTGGAAGAATACGATGAGCTGTGATGGCAATTTTGGTTCAGTCTGGTCTGTTTTGGTCCGGTTCGAATTAATGGGTTTAGTTTGAATTCACTGGGTTTAGGGTTTTTTTTTTTCAAGCTACGGGCTGTTTCAACCGGCCGGTCTAAAGTTTAAATATGTTTGTTTAATGTTTTTAAAATTTTATTTTAAAACTAATAAATTAATCTCAGTTTTATTTAGGCTTGATTAGATTTTGAGCCTATTAGGTTAGGGTTTGGGTCATGAGATTTGGGTCTAATTGTGTAGGATCTTTGAGTCAGGTTTGGGCTTAAATTTAAAGTAGTTTGGTGGGCTCTAATTTGCCCAACAGCGTATTGATTTCACATTCAAAGCGAGTCATCTCGATCATATCATGAAATTTAGGTCCTGTTTGGTAATTAATAATAAAGAGGTGACTAATTTTAGTTATTTGGCTATTGGCCATAAGGTAGAATGGAATAAGATATGGTTTGTCTTGATTCTTATGATAATATTATTATTAAAATTATCTGTTACAATTTTATATTAAAATTTAATAATTATTTTATTTTTGTTTCATTGATATTTTTATTTTTATTTTTAATAAATATTATTTATTATTATTTATAATTTTATAAATTATTAAAAATTTTGATTGATTATTTATAAAATATAAAATATTTTAATTAATCATTTACAAATTAAAATCATATAATAATTTTCTCATTGTTATTTTTAATTGTGAATACCAAATATTAGTAGAATTATTAATTTTGTTATATAATATACCGTCATGCTTAATAAGCAATTTTATTCTTGTTTCAACCTTTACTTTTTATTTTAATTCTCATAAAAATTAAAAAAATCTAATAATATATAATCTTATCTTTAATTAATAGAAAAATTATTTTTAAATTGGCCCGTAAATTTCTAATAATTATTTTCTTATTATGCTTTTGGTTAGACCTGTTTTTGCATAAATATTTGCACGGTTTAGGTTGAGGATTTTTATAGTTAATTTTGTATTTAAAATATAAAATTTTTATAAATTTAAACTCAAATTTAATATATAATTTATTTAATATCAAAATTAGTATTATGGGTTTTTTTCGAGTTTTTGATTTTTTAAACTGTGAATCAAGCTCACCTAAGTTTTATTAATTTAAAATTTGATTAAAATATAACTGTTTATTAATTAAGGTCAAATTTAATATAAAATTTGTTTAATTTGGCTCTATTTAAATTAAAATATCAATTATAATTAAAATTTAAATAAAAGAAAATGAATATATTTATATGGATTCCCCTTTCTACTTCTGCAATTTCTCTAGGAATCTGACACACATCTGAAAGGGACTCGAAACACCAAAAGCCAAGCATGCGTCTCTCCCTCTCTCAGTTCGTGTATTTGGCATTTATGTGACATCATTGAGCGACGATCGCTTTCGGACTCCGACTACTAAATGTCGTACAAAGGCAAGGGCAAGGAGGTCGCCTCCGACAAGAGGAGTCGCTTCGGCGGTGGAGACGACGGCAAGTCCAACGATGGCCGCAAGAGAAAGAACCGCGAGGTTCTTCAGTTCTTTGAGGACGAAGCTCAAGCTGATGAGAGCGACAGCGATTTCAGTGATTTCGGTGACGATCGTTTGATATAATCAGCGTTTTGACGCCCCTTCCTTTTCGATTTTTGGTTGTGCATTTTGCGTTATCGTTTGAGTTTGGCAGTTTTTGAGTGTTTTTGTTTTGAATGTGGTTTTTAGGGGTTTGATTGGAAGTGTAGTTGTGTATATTTGCTTACCATTTTTAAACGTGGGTTTTGTGGTCAATGGAAGAATGTTTTCTTGGGGAATTTGGGTGAGAGCTTGGGTTATTCGGAGTTGTTAGTCAAATTTTGGGGTTAAATTTGAGGGGCCTTGACTAGAGCTATTATGTGAATACGTTTTGCACGTTGATTCAAATTTTCACTTTGTGAACACGTTACATGATTCATGGTTTGTGATTGAGCTTCTTTAGTGTCATTTGGAGTAGACTCCATTGATTTGAATTTGGGTTTTTAATGAGTTTTTTTTCCTGATATTATTAATATGGGGATTTTGAGTAGGTTGGCATTTAGGCATATGCTTTGAGCTGGTGAATTGCATGCTATACTTGCCATGGAATTAGAAAATCCACATTCATTTTGCATCTTTGTAAACAGATTCTATGGAAGAAGATTTTGAAACAGAGCTGAAGGTCATGAAAGACCCTGCTAAAGTGCTGAAACTCCCTTTTGTTCCCAAAGAGGAAGAAATCGATGAAGAATTTGATAAGATGATGGAAGAACGCTATAGGGCTGATTCTGCATTTGTTACGTATCAGGAAGATGGTTATGACAATAAAAGATCGATTGACAGAAATTTGATTCTGCCTTCTGTTAACGAACCAATTATCTGGAAAGTCAAGTGCATGGTATCTTGTTTATTACTTTCAATTAATTTTGTGATATTATGTCCTTCACGTGCATTTCATTGCTCTCTTCTTCTTTTTTTCCTGAAACTCCTCGATGATAGGTTGGACGTGAGAGGCATTCAGCTTTCTGTCTTATGCAGAAGTTCGTGGATCTGAAATCTCTGGGAAACAAATTACACATAATATCTGCATTCTCTGTCGACCATGTAAAGGGTTTTATTTACATAGAGGCTAACAAGGAATGTGATGTTCTTGAGGTAACTTGTCATCTGAACTGTGTGAAAAAACTAAACCTTTTTTTTTTCATTTCCAGTGATACTTACATTTCTCCAATGCCCAGTTGCGCTGAATAGTTGGTTTGGATATTTCTTCTTATGGATGATTTGTAGCTTGTAGCACTGACATTTCGATGATTTTTCCAAACCCTTTAAAATCAGGCGTGCAAAGGTCTATCTAGCATATACTATACCAGGTTGGCACCTCTTCCAAAAAATGAAGTTTCTCATCTGCTATCTGTCCAACCTAAACATAACGAAGTTGAAGTGGGCACATGGGTCCGTGTGAAGAATGGGAAATATAAGGGGGACCTGGGACAGGTACTGGAGCCTGCTCAATTGGCTGGGATTTTTTTAGAAGTTCTAAATGATTACTTCAATTTTCTGTTGTAGATTGTTTCTATTAACGCACGGAAAAGAGCAACTGTGAAGCTTATTCCAAGAATTGATCTACAAGCATTGGCACAAAAATTTGTAAGCATCCATTCCTAAACACTAAAAAATTGCAGATCCCGATTCTGTGCAGGGTCCCAAGTTCTCTAATCTATAGTGTGCCTCTTTTCAAGTTCTTGAATCATTCCTTCATGTCATTTGAAATGATTTTTCATGGGGTTTAACCAGTCTTTTGCATGGTGTCCCACTGAGTAATCTGATTTAGTGTAGTGATCTAGATTGAGTTGATGTTTTTGTTGTATTTAAAAATTAAAATGTTTTGTGCTTATTTTTTTATTTATTCACTTTTCATGTTATAGATTGGTTGATTCTTCTCTACATTGGACTTTCCTAGTGATTAGAGGTTTTAGTGCAAGTGAAAATAGATACATGACAAAAATGTACTGACTAGGATCTTATGCTTACTTCTATCACTCCTGCATGAAATCTGCTTCAATACAGCTGCAATCGGAAAGTTCCCCCCTGGTTTGTGGATTTCATTATACGTTCAGAAGGGTTTAAAATGAAAACTTATCCAAGTATCTTCATTCAGCAGAAAACTGATGAGGTTTTATGTGCAGAAGTTTTGGAACGTCTCATATATTCATGGAGAATATGTTCTTAGGATAGCAATATGTGCTCTTCCAAATATTGATGGAGACATGCATCGAAAGAGAAATTGCTGTCAGTATTGCTCAACAATGCATGTAGATTGATGCATCCAATCCCTTTGAATCTGGCTTGGCTTATCTTAGTTTAGAGGCCTGGGATAAAAAGTTACTGTTGTTCTTTAGGATTGTTTTGTGGGTCTTGTGGTGATTTGACTTTGGTTTATCATGTAGTAGGGTGTTCAACTTTCTTTTACCATATCTGATGAAAAGATATAATTCATAAAGAGTTAACCTTATATATGTTGTGCACTATTATATTCTTCTGGAATTTTGGTGTCCTTTTTGGATTCCGCCACTTTATTGAAACGTAATACTTCACAGCTCAGTAATGCTTCATAGCTAGTGAAGGTTTGTTTAGGAAATCTCTTAAACCTTTTTTTATTTCTTTTTGATATTACTTCCTCCAAGAAATTGACTTTGCAAATGGTTCTTCTATGGAGTCTCTTGAATAATTTATATTTCAACTTTACAGGGTGGCGGGGTTGCTCTGAAGAACACTGCTTCACCTGCTCCAAGATTGATTAGCTCAAGTGAACTAGGGTAATGTGAAAATCCTTCATTTTATAGTTAGTTTTCTCAAATGTCATTGCATGTGACACGCATTGTATTTTTTTCTTTTTGAAGGGAGTTTCGGCCTCTTATTCAAATCAGACGTGATCGTGATACAGGGCTGGTTTTTGAGGTTCTTGATGGTCTGATGCTTAAGGATGGATTTCTGTATAAAAAAGTATTGTTAGATTCCTTGAGCTGCTGGGGTGTTATGCCTTCAGAAGATGAGCTGATGAAGTTCAAGCCTTTGGAAAATAATGAATCTGATAACCTGGAGTGGCTTACACAACTTTATGGTGGGTCAAAGAAGAAAAAGATAATTACAAATGAAAAATGCGGTGAGAAGGGAGACAGTTCAAGTTCTGGCTTAAAATTTGAACTTTTTGATCTTGTGTGCTTTGGGTAAGTTCTCTACTAGTTGATAATCCTTTGCTCTATTATTGTGCATATTGATATCCTTGCCTTATGTAATCTCAACTGCAGCCGCAAGGATTATGGTCTCATTGTAAGCATGGAGAAGGATGACTCTTACAAAGTGAGAAATCTAGATTTGCTCTCTAGCTGTGTACTTGTTTTATTATGGGTTATTGGAATCTTCTGACTCTTCTGGTGGTGTCTGTTCTTTATGTCCTAGATTCTAAAAGAGGGAACAGAAGCACCTGTTACAGTGACTCTTAGTCAGAGAGAACTTAAAATTGGTCCTTCTGATATGAAATTTACTGCTTTAGACCATCACAGGAAAACCGTATCTATCAATGACACTGTCAAGGTTTTGGAAGGTTCATTGAAGGTACGGTGCTGATTCCACCTTCCTTCTTTGCTAAATGTGAAATAGTTGTCAATGTAAAGGATATAGCAAAAGCAACTTTCTCATTACAGGATAGGCAAGGAATTGTTAAGCAAATCTACAGAGGAACTATTTTCGTATATGATGAGAATGAAACTGAGAACGGTGGTTATTTCTGCTCTAAAGCTCAAATGTGTGAGAAAATCAAACTTTCTTTTGATACATGTGGTGAAAAGGTACATGAGAAAAGCTTAATATATTTCTGTGCTTCTCTTTTCCCTTAATTTGTGTTTTGATATTCTGAATGATGTTTTATCCATGTTCTCAGGGTGCTGAATCAGGCTTTGCAAGTTTTGAAGAGTTTTCATCCTCTCCCAAATCCCCTCTATCTCCTAAAAGGACATGGCAAGCTAGAGATACTAAAAGTGATTGTATGCCCAAAAATGCTTATATTTCTCCATGCTTTCATCTTGGATTCTTTGTGCATTCCTTTCAGTAGGTTTATTATTTTATGGCAGTCAATGCTGGGGACAAGGACGGGATATTCTCCATTGGTCAAACATTGAGGATTAGAGTTGGACCTTTGAAGGGGTACATATGTCGTGTTTTGGCTGTGCGGCGTTCTGATGTCACCGTGAAGCTGGATTCTAAACAGAAAGTTCTTACAGGTTTGTTGATGGATTGCACTCTTTTGTTTAATGATAATGAGTCGGTCAGCTTAATACCATTGGTTATTGATGTTCCTGCAGTTAAGTGTGAACATCTTTCTGAGCTTCGTGCGAAGACCTCTGGCATGCCTTTGAAGTAAGTATTCTATGACTCATTTTCTCTGTTTGTTATTTAGTTCTTTTCACATATTTTATTAACTGATGCTTTCATGTGGTATGTCTTTTTATCTCAAAGTGAAGAGTCAGGGTCCAGTTCTTTCAAACCATTTGATGTAACTGGGACTGAAGGGGCTTCTACAGGTGGGTGTTTAAGCATCCTCATAACATGCAAATATTTACTGAAACATACATGTAGTAAATTGGCTCTTCAATGAAGTCTGTATGGACTGCTGTGCTTTCATTAACTTTCTTGTCTAATGAATGTGCCTTCTACCATACGAATATAATAATTGATTTCTTTCTGTCTAAATTGTGGAAATTGACACTTTGTGCTTAATCTCTTGTCTTGTTGAAGGATGGATGGATGGGGCAGGAACTTCAACTGATGGCAATCATTGGAATTCTGGAGGCATTTCTGCTGAAAGGTATTTCTTTTGGAAATATTTGCAGTTTAGACATGTAAAAGAGGCTTGGGAACAAGACTGCATTTTGACTGGCAAAAGATAGCTCTCAATTCAATTCACATACCACGTGGGTGGATAATTTTCCAGGGGAGCTAAGTTATTTGAGTGCTTTAGATGTATTGTTCTGTGAATGTGTTAGAGACCAGTTTCTCTAACACTGATTCAGCTCCTAACACCGATACCAGCTCCTCAGTAATCACACAACCACACACACAACAACCGTAAAACCAGAGCAGAACCAACACACACCGCACAACACAAACTCGCACAGTAGCAATAGAGCAGGAATAAGAAGAAAATATGATGAACACTACCAGGAATATTATTATTTAGCTAGACTTCGAGGGCTAGCAACCTCCACAGTAGCTAGCTTCGAGGGCTAGCAACCTCCCAATACCAATTTCTATAACATAACCGAATACCTCACCTCACCCCTCTCACACCCTTTTATTCTAGTCGTGTAACTAACTCTCACATGATTCCCCTCTATACCCTCACATGCTAAATTTCTTCTGGTTCTGGAACCTACTGGAACCTAGTCTCAACAGAATGGCATGCCAAGTACTTTTGTATTAAAAGGATTGATTTGTGATAGCGCTGTTGACTGGAGAGTAATGGTTGAATTTGCAGAATATTTGTGCTTATTGCCGTGTTTTATATACATATTTATTTATTTGTATGTGTTGATTACTTTATCAACTTCTGCAATAGTAAGAGATTGCATGTTATCTGAAGATTGAGACGAAAGGAAACCAGAGAGGCGCTTCTAGTAGCTTCCTCGATAATGTGGGTTTTATGCCCTAATTGTATCTTTATCTGTTCGAAAGGGTATTAGTGATTGGCAGATAATATGGGTCATCTGAAGTTATGTATGTATTCGTGTATTTTCGTCTGTTTGAAAGGGTATTAATGATGGGCAGATTGTAATTTCACGTCCACTTATTAATAAAAAAATTTAATTTCTCAAAAAAAAAAAGAGATTACATGTCATGTCATTGAAAAAACAAGTTAATTCAGGAATTTCTCACACACTTCTCCAATACGTTATGTGATGACGAATGCGTATTCAGGAGAGTTTAGAATGAATGCTTTTGAGAATTTGGTCTCATTAGTTATTTGAATTTTGTTCAGTATTTATGTTGTGTCCAAAGAGAACTGAGTTAAAATAAAATGGAGGGAAGATGAATACTGTACAAACTATGTTGCTGTAGAAATAATCTTTGACAAATGAAACAAAAGAAATAGACTTGGACTACTAATTTCTTGGTTTGCTAGTACGTTGTTTGGTTAATAGCTCAATCACAGTTTCTATTTAGGCGTGTGAATAATTAAAAAATCTTTAGGTGGTTTTTCTTTTGGCCTTCTGTTTTCATTGTCTTTTATTAACATAACGTCTAATACTAATTTAATAAGTGTGATTTTGTTTCAGGAATTCTTGGTCAAGCTTTTCTGCATCAGGATTCAAGGTTGATTTCGAGACTTTCTTTAAGCATGCTTTGTCTTTGCCTCATTTTGGCTAAATGCATAGGAAACAGCTTCTGAATTCCCAAATTTCTGTAGGTTGAATCTGACACTGCAAATCAATCATGTCCACCAGTTGATGGCCTAAGGGCAGGTATCTAAGTTGGTTTTTAGCTGCCAAAAATCTTCCTTCCAATATTATGATTCCAATGTTTATCTATTTTTTATCAGAAGATACTGCTTGGGAAAGGAATGGGACTTTAAATCACAATTCATCTTGGGATGCAACTGCAGCAGCTAGTAAAGCTGTTGGCAGTGAAGTTGATGGTTGGGGTGGGAAGGAAGACTCATGGAACAAGGCTGTTCCTAATGTTGGTTCTAGCATTTCTTCAGATGGATGGGGTAAAGCAGTTTTGCAAAGTGAAGATTTGGCTGGCTCTACCGGAGATTCTGGTGGAAGCTGGGGTCAAACAAAACTCAAAGGTGCTAGTTCTACACTTGATAGTTCAACTGCTTGGGACAAGGAAATGAACGTTACTAAAAACACAACCAACAGTTGGGATAATGTGGCTCCTGAGATGCCCAACACATGGGGCAAGGGTAAAAGTGTAGCTGAAGCTGCGTCATCCGAGAAGAATAAGGGCTCCACTGCTGGTGAAGACTGCTGGAATAACAAGGGTATTGGATGGAATCAACAGAAGCCAGCAGATCAAGGCGCTTGGGGAAAAGCTGCAGAAGCCCAAGACAAGGGTGCTGTTAGAGAAGATTCTTGGTCTAAAGCTGCCAGCAAATGGGGAAGTGGAGATAGTTCAAGTGGAAATAAAGCAGAATGGAAAAGTCCTAGTTCTGCTGGTGGAAAACAGATGCAGGATTTGGGTGATGCTGGAAGTCGATCACCAAATTGGGATAATGTGAAGGGTTCCTGTGAAGGTGGTAATGGCTGGAATACTAGTGGATTTAGTAGGCAGAACAGGACTGATGGTTGGAATAATTCAAAGCCCTTTGATGCTGATGGTAAATCTTGGGGGAAAAAAGAGATGGAGCCCTCCTGGGAAGGAAAAGGAGGATCTTCTAGGGGTAAACAAGAGGGAGGCTCTGCCTGGAATAACCAAGTCAAAGATTCCGAGTCTGATGAAAAGAGTGGAGTAGGTGGTTGGGGAGGTGGAAGTCAGGCTGGCCAAGAAAGGACCTTTAAAATGTGTCAGTCTGCTGGTTGGAATAATGAGGATAAAGAAAAGTATGTGAAAGCTGATGGAGAATCATCAGGAAATCCATCTGGTTGGGGAAATGACAAGTCAGGTGGTTGGGATAAACCCAAAATTCTTGAAAAGGGTGGAGAAGATGGTTGGAACTCCAAATGGAACAACAAATCTGCCCGAAATGAAGAAACAACCGGAGGCTGGGGTGCAGGCAGCAACTGGGGCACAAGGCAAGGTTCAACAGGTGACAGTTTAGGGGATCCTTCAGAAGCAGGTGGAAATTATGATTCTTCCTGGGGAAAAAAGTGTCAGTGGAATTCTGGATCTAATTCATGCCAAAATTCGAGCTGGGGTAAGAGCAACAGTTGGAGATCCGGACATAGTGATACCAATAAGGATTCTTCTTTAGTCAGCAGTGATGGAGATCAAGCCAAGACTTATGATGACAGGGAAGGTGGTGGAACATGGCAGGGTGGTTTTGCAAGAGGTAGGGATAATTTGGACAGAGGATATAGAGGTCGAGGTAATAGAGGGAGTTTTGGAGGCAGAGGGGACAGAGGAGGCTATGGAGGTAGAGGGGACTACGGAGGCAGAGGCAGGTCTGACAGAGGGGGATTTTCAGGACGAGGTAACTCAGAAGGAGGAAGATTTGGAGGTAGAGGTGGAGGATATGGTGGTAGAGGTCGTGGAAGGTGGGTTCAAAGTAACAGCTGCAATGAGACTAATAATTCTGGTGAAGGGCAGGCCTCTGACTGGAAGAACAATGGTGGAGGCTGGAGGAGTAATGATGGTGGAGGCTGGAAGAGTAATGATGGTGGACGATGGAAAGGGAATGATGCTGGAGGCAGTTCTAGTCAGAGAGACGGCAATGAAGGGAAATGGAAGAGTTGGAATTCTGGAAGCATTGAGCCTAGCAATCATGCTAAAGATGGGAGTAATGAAGGATCAAGCTGGAACTGTCCATCAAGGGCTGATGATGGTGGAGGATGGAAGAGTAATGACGGTGGACGATGGAAAGGGAATGATGTTGTAGGCAGTTCTAGCCAGAGGGAAGGTAATGACGGGAAATGGAAGAGTTGGAATTCTGGAAGCACTGAGCCTAGCAATCACGCTAAAGGTGGGAGCAATGAAGGATCAAGCTGGAACCATTCATCAAGAGCTGATGGTGGTGGAGGCTGGAAGAGTAATGATGGTGAACAATGGAGAGGGAATGATGTTGGAGGCAGTATTAGCCAGAGAGAAGGCAATGAAGGGAAATGGAAGAGTTGGAATTCTGGAAGCACTGAGCCTAGCAATTTTGCTAAAGATGGGAGCAATGTAGGATCAAGCTGGAACAATTCATCAAGAACTGATGCTGGTGACAACAGTGGCAATAGTTGTGAAGGATGGAAAAGTGATGATTGTGGAGGTAGATCAAACCAAAGAGATGTTAATAAGGAACAACGGAAGAGCTGGGATTCTACAAGTCTTGAGCACAACCACAGTGGTGGCTGGAACAGTCAGGGATCTGGATGGAATAAGTCAGCAAGAGCAGAAGCTGGCGACAATGGTGGAAGTAGTGGTGGAGGATGGAAAAATAAAGATTGTGGAGGCAGTTCGAACCAGAGAGATGGTAATAGCGGGCAATCAAAGAGCTGGAATTCTGCAAGTGTTGATCCCAGCAACCAAAGTAGTGGTTGGAACAGTCAGGGTGGTTCGTGTTGGAACCAGTCAGTTACAGTAAAGGCTGGTGATAATGATGGAACTGGCGGTGGCTGGACCATGGGAAATTCGTCAGGCATTGAACCCACTTCTAATTTTGGAAATAACTGGAAGTCATCTGACTCTACTGGTGAGGGTCAGTGGTCAACCTGGAAGCAGTCAAGCAATGAAGCAAAGGTTTCTAGTGATGGATGGAAGAATGTACAAAGCAGTGCCTGGATTGGCCAGGGGACAGACTGGAAGAAAGATTCAGGAGATGCAGCCACCACTGGAAATGAAGTGAAAATGTGTAATCAATCTAGTGATGCCGGTGAAGGTCAATCATCAACGTGGAATGAATCGAAGGATTCAAAAGGAGGCAATGCAGATGCCGAGCCAAACGACTCGTGGGGTAAAGCACCAGCAGGTTCTTGGTCAAAGGATGGATCCAGCAAAGGAGGGTGGTAACTAATGGTTCATGGAGCTCTATTATACATTTATCAGATATGTCTAAACGTTGTCTTTCTGGAACACTACTATTTATCCTTTTGAAGCCCAGACATTTTGTGATCTAGATATGCTGGATCAGGTCTCTTGAAACATGAATGGGGGCGCATGTACAGAATGTTTCAACTAGGATTAGTTTGCTTATTCCCTGGATATGTGTTTGAAAAACTAGCACAATGGTTAATTATATCTTTTTAGTTTCTCGACTTCATTGCTATTATTGCTAGGTTGATTTATAACAATAAAAAATCTATCCTCACCATGATTCATGGCCCTTGGATGCAAATAAGGCCTCGGGTTGTGCTGGGGTAGATCCAAGAGGCCTGATTGGTCCAAAAAGATGTTTTATGTTTTATGTTTGCTGTTGTTGATGTTCTGTTGTTTTTTTCTTTTTGTGACTAAGTTTGATTTGTTGAATATAGGTCGAGTTCATTCTATCCTCACCATGATTCGTGGCCCTTGATGCTAATTAGGCTGCGAATTAGGCCTCGGGATTAAAATGTTGTCATTTTAATTTTTTTTTCCTTTTTTCTTTTTTATCTTAAGTTGGAGTTTGATTATAATTTTGAATACCGACCAGTATGTACCGTATTAGATCAAAATCGGATATATTGAGTTTTAGTATCAGATTTAAATATCAGTCTATACCTACCCGTTTCAGTTGTACTGATTAGTATTGACTGATATTTAAATTACAGGTCAAATATCGACCATTACCGAAAATTTTAAAAAATTAGGAATTTTTTTTTCAAAATTTCCATCCCTCCCTCTTTTTTTCAAAGTTTTTAAAATAATAATAAATATTTTTATTATTAATAATAATTATAAATTAAATAAAACTTAAAAATAACATTATTTTTATTTAAATTTATTTAAATATTTTATATAATATTTATTAACAAAGTATTAATAAAAATATTTTATTTTTTAAAATAAATAATTTAAAAAATATTATTTATAAACTAATATTTATTTTATATTTTTAATTATTTATTATTAAATCAAAATTTATTTGAAATTTATATATTTTAAAAATATATTTTAAATTTAATTACTTTTATTGATAATTATTAAATAAATTGTCATTATTATTTTTTATTATGATTTTTAGAAACAGTTTAAAAATATACAGTACAACTGTATAATATAAAATGGACTATTTTGTAATTTAAAAAAATTCATGAACTATTTTATAAATTTAAAAAATTACCTGAAACAATAACCGATACCAGTATAGTACCGTACTAAAATTCAATTCGACTCTAAATCCGTTATAATATACCAAATTTAGTATTATTGAGTTTGTACTGTACCAAAACTCAATTTGTAAAGAATTCGTATCATGGAGTTTGATTCAAGATTTGAGTAGCATTAGTTTGGAATGTTGATTTTAAGTCGAATTTGCTCTAAGCAGGCAAGTCTCCAAAAAAATGTTAGCCAATGATCTTTACGAACTACTTTGAACAGCGTCATAAGGCCGTCTTAGCTCAGCTGGTAGAGCGCATGGCTTTTAACCATGTGGTCGTGGGTTCGATTCCCACAGACGGCGAATTCTGCCTCTTTTTCAACTAACTTTAGTTTTAAATTTCCTACCGTAATGAAGTTTTT
>JANVCL010000003.1:31335377-31347024 GCA_026546855.1 Erythroxylum incrassatum | reverse complement strand
TATATTTTATTTTGTAATAAAAATTATTTATGCATATAAATATTATTTAAAGTATATTAAACAATATACAAAGCATAATATATTATGTTTAATACAAAGCATAATATATTAATTATTATATAATTTTAAACCATATGAAACTTATATGAAAATATATCTAATCAAATCTTTTATATAGATTATAACATAAATAAACTAATATCGAAAATAAATATTAAAACATATAAAAAATCAAATTATATTATATAAATTTCAAAATAAATATCTCCAAGTTGAGCAAATAGTTAAATACATAATAAACGGGAAGATGAGTTTGTAGTTATTGTAAGAATTATGTGTAAAACATAAAAACAAAAATGAACTAAAAAATAGGCTCATTAATTGATCTGAAAAATTTACCTAAAAATAGTTTCTTTTAGAAACTTTAAATTTGAGCTTCTTAAAAAACTATGTTTTAGTTGCCAAAAAATCATATTTATTAAAAAAGTGATTTTTTATTTTACAGTCAAGCACTCATTTGTAAAAAAAACGTTATAGTAAAGAAAAGTACTTATTGGCCTTCGAAAAGCTCATTCAAATAGGCATTAATATTTGGTAAAAATATTGTTATTTTTTTAATAAAACCCATTGTTATTGCTGGTGCAGCATTGATAGACACTTATATGGAATTTAATAAATGCATAAGTAAAAATAATTTGTTGTCCTTTTAAAAAGTTAATTACTAAAATTAAACATTTTTAAAATTTTAAAACTAAATTAAAAAATTGATAGGCACGTATATAATATACGTTTAATAAACAAGTAACATTAGTTTTGACCTGATTTATATAAGTTTTAAAAAATTAATTATTAAATTAAAATTTTAAATATTTTGATAATAAATTAAAAGGATTATAAGTTTTGAATTTGTTTTCTTTTAATTATATATATATATATATATATGTATCTAGCTATCGATCTAGGTATATACATTTTGACTTAATATAATGAGAAAGTCTTCCTCTTTTAATTTTCATTTCTTTAATAACGATGACAATAATTGAAAGGAGAATAAATCACCTCGGTTGGTGGTGATTGTGTACAAAATTAGAACAATTGTAAGAGACAAAAAGACGGAGCTGGTAGAGATAGGTGGTGGCGTACCACTCCCGAATATCATTCCAAGCAAGTCGCCGTCATCATCACCATTGGACCCTCCAGCGCCGGTGTTGGTGCTGCCACCATCGCCTATCCCACCACCGTTGAATCCGTAATTGGAAACACCATCTCCATCTTCCCTGATGAAATAATTCAAAAGCAAAAATTCTTCAAACGAATGAAAAGGAAACAACCATGGTGGTGATATGATTTAAGAGAGAAAAAAAGATGCTCTCAGGTATAGATCACATAACCAGAATTTATCCCTGAAACTTGTTCAGGTTCTCACTACCTTTTAGCACAAGAACCTTAATAGAAACCTAGAATTAAACTTCCAGAGGAATGAGCATCTCTAATCTAAACGATCAAGTGATGCTTCACTAATGCAAAAAGTAATGGATGAAATGTATGTCAAATAACAATTTTACATAATAATAACAACAATTCAATGGTTGTCGTAAGCCTGTTGGCTCGGGTTAATTTCGAAGCCTTTCCAGTTAATGGTTGTTATGCGATAGTAACGTTTACTTTCAAACAAAAAAACAATTCAATGAAAGTTTCGTTGATAATTAAGGTCTGAAAATGTTCAATAATACATGCCCTTATCTTTAATTGGTAGAGAAGGTATTCCTAATTAGATAGCAAATTGAGATATTATATTCAACAATAACAATACTCAGTATAAATCTCGCTAAGAAGCAAACTATGAGAAAGTTTAATAGTACACAGCCTTACTCTTAACTAATAGAGAGATTGTTTTAAAAAAGATAATATATTCAAGATGCTTATTTATAAAAAAATTTTAATTTGACATTCACATATTAATTACTTATCACAATTATTCGTTAAAGTGACTGGTAAGTCAGTTATGATCATTAATTTTATATTTAATAATAAAAAATTAAATTCATCTCCCAAAATTTTATTATTACTAAAATTTTTAAATGAAATATAAATTAATTAAGTTGTAATATAAAAGAGTACAAACTTTGAATTAATTTAATAGAAATACAAGTAAAAATTGAAGAATAAATTCTATTTTTTTATTTTTCAAATAGAAACAATACTATACCTGGGACTCCCAAAAACACCAACGTTCATAGTAAGTTGGTCAATCAACCCAGCAGACTCTGGCTCCACACTCGAAGCCTTGGCGTACTGCTCACCTAATCCAACCCCAGACGGCACAAAATACGCTCCGTTCACCATCAGGTCACCGTCCGTCCTCCAATTCCATCCCGCCCACGCGCTCTCCTCCGTCTCCACTCGCTTTGTCACCTGCCCAATCAAATATTGCACCATTAAAATAATAATATTTTTAATCCTCATTTGTAAGTGAAAGGAGAAATATTCTGGTGCTTGCCTCCTTAGCGTTAGGATCAGGCGGTGCAGTGTAGCGATTCCCTTGACTGTTAATTGTAGGGTTGGCGCTACCACCGATAGCGTACATCTCCCAGTGAGTAAAATCATTGTTCACCACGTGTATGTACCCGTGTCTACACCGAGGCATACGCTGCACCAGCCCCACACCGAAGTGATTAAATGCTATAGTTACCTGCATGCCCGAGTCCAACTCGTAACGGTCGTCGTGACCCAATAGCATCACCTCATTATGGTGCGAAAAATAGCTATTGGATATCGTGATCCCTGTGGACCCCATTATAGCATCAATCAAACCATCCGTACAGTGGGACAAGGAGCAGTGGTCTATCCATATCTTTGATGATGAAAAGATGGATATCCCATCACCGTCTGATCTTCCCCTATGCCCTACATGCGTGGGTGATGAGGCTATCATAGTGTTCCCTGATGGCTTGCAATCATAGACCCGGATGTTGTGGATAATTACGTGGGATATGTACTGAAGAGTTAAACAACCGTTACCGGTAATTTGAACCTTAGTGCCACGACCGTCGATTGTTTTGAAGCTGTTGATGATGAGTTCGTGTCGGAGCTTGATGAGCATGTCGGTGGAGAATATTATCCAGAGGGGTTCTTCTTGGATAACGCCGTAACGGAGTGTGCCCGGAGTTGGGTTGGCCGGGTCGAGGTCGGAGGAGTCCGTCACGACGTAGATTGGACCGCCTTTGCCGCCGAGTGAACCTTGGCCGAACCCGATGGCGCAATCGGCTAGCTGTTGGCGGTTCTCCGCCCAGTTCGGATTGCATCGCCAACAGTCGTCGATTGGGTTTCCGGTTTGACATTGGTTCGGGTCTTGTAAGTCCAAAAGTTGCCTTCTTGATAGAGACACATTCACTCTCCTGTAAGGTTAACAAAATGGTTCAGACACCAAAGTAAAAGGTTTCTGATTGGTTCAAACAGCAATGTGAAACCAGGACGATATAATTAATGTAGAACAGGCGAACATACATGGGTCAATGTCAAGAAACAGGGGAAACAGAGTATACTCTGTTTGGTTGTGATAAAATATATGTGGCTAAACCCTTTGAAAAGGCCAATCTCTTTGAAAATGGAGATATGCATGTGGAAACAGAGGAAACAGGTTACTCTGTTTTGCCGGTGATAAAATATATATGACTGAACCCTTTAAAAAGATTAATCTCTTTGAAAATGGTGAATTGAATGCGTTGAACCCTCTGAAAAGCTTTTCTTTAGACGAGATTTTCATAGAAATCGTAATTGGCTAGGCAAAAAATGCAGAAACTTGAGCCAAATGTGAGCTAATTCCTCGTTGAAGTTAAAAGAAACTAAAAATTGGATAGACCAACATGCAAAACCTCGTAATTAGCACTACCCAGATGGAGTTTTGGTGCTACAAACAGAAATCACACTAAAACCTAAAATGTGAACAAACAATGTTGGAAGCCTGAAGCTTCCCCCATTAACAAAGCATAAACTAGCAATGGTTCATGAGTTGGGCTGAAAATGGCTTACCTCTGCACATCCAGAGCAACAGATTCAGGGTCGGGGTGTTGGTGAGGAAGGGTGAGATTAAAAGTGGAAGAACTAGGAGTGGTAATGAAGAAGGTGCAGAGACAAATTAAGAGAATGTGTATACAAGTAAGCATCTTTGAAGCACCTTTGGCTTCTATGTGACAAACCAGGAAGGTGAAGTCTTTGGAGTGTGTTTCATATAATAAAAGAAAGATTAGCATAATACAAACATAGTTAATAATATTTTGTGTTACTTTCCGCTAAAGTTTTTGAGGTTCTCTCTTTAAATCATTTCAACAACAAGAAAGGAAGAAGAAGAAGAAAGCAAAGAAGTATAGAAATGCTGATAAGAGAAGGAGAGAGATCCTCTCCCCCTCCTCTCTATCTCTCTCTAAGTTCCTCTATCAAACAGAGTCACTGACTCACATTCTTACCTTGCTTAATAATCATTCAGGGAAGAAAAAAGGGAAAACTTAGCCAAAAAGGTCAAAATTTGAAGGTTCTTATCCAATCTATGAACTAGTGTTCCCTTAACATTTAGTTCCTTCCTTTAGTTCTTCAAGATTCTTTGGGGATGGCTGCAAGTATCTCTGTTAAGCTTCTTTTCTTAAAACCCTTTTCACTTTTGGCTTAGTTGAGATTATGGAGATTGGTTTTTCATAGATCATTGATCAAGATTTCAGCTTTTCAGTAATTTTTCTCTGCTCCAGTAAAAGAAGTGACCCATAGCTCAATGTTCCTAGAAAGTAAACAATACTTAGCCCCGTGAAGGATGATTTAAGTATAGTTAAAAGAAGCTCTTCTAACCTTTAGGTAAAAAGTTCAATTTGATGCTTCAACTTTCTTTTATGTTCATATAGTTTTTAAGATTCCGTAAAATTATATATTACTGAACTTTTTCAAACCTTACGTATCAACAAAACTTTCAATAAATTCATCGTTGTTGTTGCATATAAGTTTTCAAACTTCTATTTTTGTCAAATAAACTTAAAAAATTTTAAATTTTTTCTTCGCGTCTCTATTTTATCAGCATAATTAATTTGCACACTATATCTCATTAAAGTCATTATGAAAATGGATTGAATTGGATTTAAGTTAAAAATAAAATGACATTGTTTGACATAGTTAATTAAAATGATGTTATTTTTTAATTAATAGGTTCTTCATTGAATTAATTAGTGTTGGCTAACTATATTAAAACAATATTAAAATTCAAATCTAGCCTAAAAATAAGTTAATTCGATTTTAATTTATTAACTTTATATCAGATGAGGTTAAAATAGTTATTATCTTTTGTCAAATTGCATAAAAAAGGGGGGAAAATAAGAAAAAAAAGGAGGTAATATTTCTTTTATGTCTATTATTAACAACGTGAAGGTGTATAGTGATGATTAATGATTGAGGACATTGACTTAATAATTAATGGGTATTACACATTTTCAATATCTGTAATTGTCAAACAGATGATAATGCTGCTTCAGAGAAGACGTTGGTTATGTCATCCAAATTGTGTCTTCAACTCTATAATTTCCTCTCACAATAGGCTAAAAGTCATCAGATTCTGCTTACCCACTTGAGTTCACAAGTTATGAAATGAAGTTTTGTGGTTTATAATGCATTCAAGTATTGAAGAGCTTCAAGAATTAGGGGTCTTGATCTTATGTTATGTAAAAAATACATCAAAAATCAATTAGATGGAATTTGTTATTTGATTTTAGAGTCAAAAGTAATATTTTAAAAACTGAACCGATTCAATCAATTTAATAATGAAAACTTTGCATCGGTCAATTTTTGATTCAGTTTTAAACTTTTGGTTAAATTTAGTTCAACAATTTTTGTTGCTAAAAATCGATCAGTTTATTAATTGATGGTTATGTTCATAAACTAATCAATTGTTATAAACTAAAATAAAATCGATTAATTTTCATTTAGCAGTCTTTCTTTTCAATTAACTTTAAATTTTCGACGAATAGGAATAATTTTCTGCAATTATTTTTCAAATTATTTAATTTTATTAGATCTTTAAACAATTTTATTACAGTCTAATACCGGTTGAACATTGTAAACTTAAATCTCTTGTCTTATCGGTTTAACTTTCGATCCAATTTTTAAAACATTAGTCAAAAGACACCATTTTTGGTAAGTTCTAATCATAAAATTGCATCATTTTAGCCCTAACTAATTTGAATCATTCTCAGATGAAAACCTAATTAATGACTATTAACTTTGAGCCCGACCTAAATTAAAATGTCATCCCTAAATGATTTATCATTGTGACTTTAAATCAATTCTCTTTATTAGCTACCTAATCAGTGTCATGCGAATATAATTGAGTTGAGAAATTTCATGCTGTCTACAGTTTTAGTTACCACAATGATTTGTGTGAAGCTTATTGGTCTCCAACTTTTATGATGCCAATCAAATACATTTTATTTATTATTACCAATAAGCTATATATATATAATTAAAAAACTCAACCGGTTCAGATAATTCAATCGTAAAAATCTTAAACCGTCAAAATTTTTGGTTTGATTTACTTTAATAAGTTAAAAATTGATCATTTTATTAATTAATCGGTCAATTATTATAAATGAATAAATTTTTATAAACTAAAATAAATCAATTAATTTTTATTTAATAATTTCTTTTTTCAATTAAACTTAAAATTCTTTGATGGTAAAGAAAATCATATTTTAAATTCTTTAAATTTATTTAATCTTTAGTTAGTTTTATGGCGGTCTAATTTCGACTAAATCTTTTAAACCTTCAAACTCTTGTCTTATCAGTTTAACTTCCGATCTGATTTTCAAAGTACCAAATTTGGTGTTTCTCATAACATATTAATACAAACTGAAAATTAATAAATTTATAGAACATCAATTTACTGAAACTTTTTTCATCACATGGGTCAAAGACATGCATAAGGCATAGTAGCTTTCTTGCACCCTAAGCTTTTTTGGCATTAATGGTTAGATAAAGACATAATTGATTATAAAAAAAAGCTTATCACATGAAAATTTCTTGGCCATGCGAAACAAAGACAATAAAAGCAAACCAATGAACCGAAAAATTGTTAAAATTTCAATAAAATCGGCTGTGGAAAAGGGATAATTTCAAATAAAAACAAAGAAAAACGGGTGCTTTATATTCTTTGGTGGGATCATAAAACTACTTTGAGGTTTTGTCTTCAGGAATCTTTGGAAGAGGTCCTCAAGGCTTCGACCACAAAGTTGATTCCGATGGATAAAACTATATAAAGGGGTCTCGAGACTTTGAATATGGTGATGTGCAAATTGCAAAAGGTGCAGGTGCTTTTCTTCGGGCGATAGAGAATAAAGATACTAAAATGGAAATAGTTTAAAATATGGTTTTTGTAAGGTTTTTTTAAAAACGAATCGCAACCGTTATCTTTTAGATGCGTACTGAGTAAATCTTCGGATCAATACAATAGTCTGCAAATTAAGTCGACTAGGTATTCTCTACTAGGCAAACCCTGTATAATAACCTCAATCGTAAATAAGGAGATTCGAAAACATGACATTTTGGCTTCATGCCCCTACTAGGGGGTGGTTTTTGTAAGGTGTTAACAAGAGAGCTCTATATAATAATTCTTTATAATTATCTTAAATTATTAATTTAATTAATTCAAGTTGAATTTACAAGTTGAGTTGAGTTATCGTGTCAGTAACATTTAAATAATTCAGATATGATATTCTTACTACAAGTAAACATCATTGTTTTTTTCGTAAATTTAGGAGAAAGGTTTACTTTTTTTTACTCCAATAATAATATTAATATTCTATCTTACGAGTAAACTTTAAAATTTATAAGTTTTTCTATAAAAACTTATTTTAATGTGTCTTATTTTATTATGAATTGGCCTTTTTAATTGTATCCCTTTAATTATATTAATATTTTTCTCAAAATTTAACGTAAAAACCATATTACATTTCCTAATATTAATTATCAAAGTCCAAAAATAAGTTTTGAGTAGGAATGACAAGGCTTGCTTGACCTAATTCAATCTAACTCGAATTCAATGAATTCACTCAAAGTTGATAGATTTAGATTTGAATGTTTTTTTTGAAAATTTTAAATTTGAAGTTTGGGCAATTTGGTCCAACCTATTTTGAAGCTCGAAATTTTAATAAAACAATTAAAAATATATTTAATCTAATTTAACTCTTATTTGACTAAAAAGGTTCAGTTTAGATTTAAATCCGACCAGACTTATTATCACGCTGGATAAAGAATTGAAAATTTAAAAGTTAAATTCATCTAAAAGAGATTGGAGATTAAAAAAAAAGTAGAAATACCAAGTTGGTAGTAATAAATGCTTAAAAATAAATAACAACAATTTGTTAAGTTTAGCCATCATCATCTTTTGCTGGGTCAAAAAGCTATTTACTGATATAAGCATAAATTGAAAGAAAACAATTTTAAAAATGCAAATTGAACTTTGCTTTTTGGTCATTATCTTATTTCTTTTTTATTGTGTTGTGTATGCTTGCATGGATTGAAGACTTTTGAGCATGGCTACAACTTATGTGTGGAGAGGAAATCTACTAAGCTATGATGCTAAAAAGGACACTTTATATGTAGGCAGTGTTATTCAATTAAAAAGTATTATTGCATTTGAGATATCTTAAGTTGCAAACTATCATGATTGGTTCTTGTCACTCTTTTCCTTACCCCACACATCATTTTTCATATTCTAAAAAATCCATAAAAAAATCATTACTAATTGTTTGAAGTAAGAAGTAGAGGTAACAATGTATTGGATTTAATTTATAAGCTAAGTATGATTGAATACTTTTTTTAAAATTATATTGAATAAAGTAAAATTCATATTGTCATTCCTATTAAAAAAATGACACAAAATAATCAACTAAAATATCTTCAATTTTAAAATTGAGGAAATGGTTTATTATTAATGTTTTAAAAGTCGGACCAGAAGTTAAACCGGTAAAATAAAATTTTTAAGGTTTAAAAGGTTCAACTTATATTAGATTGTCATAAAGTTGATTAAAGATTGAATCAAATTAAAAATTTTAAAATATGACTGATTATTTTTACTGATCGAAAATTTTAAAATCTAATAAAAACTATTAAATGAAAATTAATTAATTTCTTTGATTTACAATTGTTCAGTTTTTAACAATAACAATTATTAATATAAATCGAACTCAAAAACTTAAAAAGAACAAAAAAATTAACTAATTCAAGATTTTCACGGTTATACTAATTAAAATTTTTAATCATTTTTTATTATGAGTTATTATTGACCGAAAATTGTAGTAGAAAATTCCCTTATTTTATACGAGGATGAAAATTTAGAGTAACTCTTGAAAGATTGTAAAAAAGAGTAAAAGCAAACAATAGAAAATGCATAACTATTGTATAAAACATAATATACATATTAATATAGTCCCAATACCTAATAAAACCCACCAAAAAATAAATTTAAAAAAGGGAAACTGCATTATACTTATAAAACGAGAAATAACTAGTCTACATTCTATTGAAGAACACACAAGGGTGTGAAATCAGCTTAGGCTTGGGAATGAGTAACATGGAGAGCTTCCAATCGGTGGAAACGAAGAATGAGGTTAAAAGGTTCTGTGTTTGAATATTTTTATTTACGCTTTTTTTATTGAGCATACCATATAGGATTTATCTAGTACAAAGTAACTGATTAATGTAATTTATAAACTATTGCGTCAAATTAAAAATTTACTTAGCATGCATTCAAATAATAATGACTGTAAATGTTTTTGAATTTTTTTATAAAAAGAGAGTAACATGGAGAAGTTAGTAATAAATCTACGTGTATTTTTGTCTCTAAACCAAGAAAAGCTTGGATTCATTGCCTCTGTTTAGAGAAAGTTGGAATTTAAATATCACATAAAGATAAGAATTGAAAGAAAAAGTCAGTGAAAGTGATCTCAAACGTGTTCATGGTTTAGACGACACATGGCTTTTTCTGTAAAGTCGTGAAGAAGACGTACGAACTAACAGAGATGTTTTGTAAGAGAAAGGGGTACGTAATTACGTATAGAAGCCATAGATAGTTAAATAGTTTATGTAATTAAATCGGCAAAATTGTCATTAGGATAAAAGACATAATTTAATAAATTATTAATTTAAATTATATTTAATTATTCTTTTCAACGTATTTACACACTTCACTTTGCGTGAGTCTGGGAACGGTCATAACGTACGCAGAATTTCCTTTATATTTTGCAAAGAGATTATTTCTATCAGTTGAACATGTAATTTTTATGATCACAAAAGAGTAACTATATTAGTTGCTTCAAGAATTACCTTCTTAATTAATCTTTTTTGAGTTTAAGAATTAAATTAATTTGTCATACAAACAACATTTAATTGGTACGTGAGTGATATTCATATTTGGTCTTTTTTTTAACGAAAGAATCCGCAGTTGTTACTTCTTTGAGGTGTATTGAGTAAATTTTCGGATTAACAGAATAGTTTATAAATCACTTCAACTGGTACTTCATACTAGGCAAACCCTGTACGACAGGCTCGATCGAAAAAACGTAGATAGAGGGAATCGAACACAGGATATTTTGAAATTTTATAAGAACTTTTATTTAAAAAATTACAAATTGAGAAATAATTTAGGAGTTTTTAAAATACACGAGCTTCCGTATTTTACCCTTATGTTAAATGAAATAGACAAAACAATTTCTTTTTTTAAATACTATAAATCTCATTGGACTTGATAAAACATTATGGCCACTTTTCAGGGCCCAAAATTCAGAAGCAAGATTTGTGGTTTCAAGGCCCAAGACTAAGCTGCTACTGTGAAGGAAAACTGTATAGATTACATAAGTTGTTGAATATAGATATTAATCTGATTTAATCCATTCAAGTTTGAGTTTAACGTATTTTTAATTTTATTAATTATGATAAAATTTTTAAATTTAGATTAATTATATCTAAAATTAATAAACTAGGTCAAATTAAATTGAATTTTAAGTTCATTTGATATTCATTCTTTTAAATTTTAATTAATTAATTAATTCAATTTTGAGTTTGATAGTTTTATATTTATTTTTTTAATTATATTAATTTTGATAAATTATTTCAAATTCAGATTTATTCTATTTAAAATTAATAAAATAGGTCAAATTAATGAACAAATAAAAAATTGCTTTTATTTGGAAGAAAAACAAAAAATTACAACAAAAAAAACAAAATTAGAATTGAAATATTCTTAGGAGGTATCTGCTTCTATTTTTATTTTTTGTTTTTTATTTTATTTTCAAATTTAGTAAAAATATGTTCCTTTGAAATTTTAGATCCTGTTTTTGGTTTTATTTTCTTTCAATTTTCAACAATTATGAAAACCATAGAAGTGGTTTTTTTACTTACAATCATTTAAATATATATTATTTAATTTTAAATTTTTAATAAAAATTATGAATAATTTAATTCAACATTATATATTTAATAAATTAAAGTTAATTATCAATAAAAATTATTAATAATTAAAATTGTATAATTACATTATATGTAATTAAATTTTAATAATTATTAATAAATATAATTAAATTTAAAATATATAAATATTCAAATAAAATTTGATTTA
>JANVCL010000003.1:31325022-31335277 GCA_026546855.1 Erythroxylum incrassatum | reverse complement strand
TAATAATAATAATAATAATAAGATAATTAATTTGGCATAATAAAATTAATAATAATAATAATATTATTATTATTATTAAAAATAGTAAGTACAAAATTTATAACAATAACTAATAATAATAATAATAATAAAATAATAATAATAATAACTTATTAAAAATTAATAATAATAATAATAGTAATAATAAATTAATAATAACAAGAATAACTTATTAAAAATTGATAATAATATTAATAAATAAATAAAATTAATAATAATAAGAATAGTAAGTAGAAAATTTATAACAATAATTAGTAATAATAAAAGTGGAACCAAATGGCCCCTTAATTTAGGAATATTTGTTTTAATTTTTATTTTTAATTTTCTTTTTTTGTTTTTAAATTTAATAAAAATATGTTTGTTTGAATTTTTAATTTTTGTTTTTAATTTTAGTTTCTTCCTGTTTTCAAAAATGATAAAAACAATAAAAAGTGATTTTTGCTTCCTATTTCTGTGTTTTCATAATTTAATTTACTATCATTTAAATATATATTATTTAATTTTTAATAAAAATTATGAGTAATTTAATTCAACATTATATGTTTAATAAATTAAATTTAATTATTAATAAAATTATGAATAATTTAATATTTATAATTAAATTATATGTAATCAAATTTTAATAATTATTAATAAATATAATTAAATTTAAAATATATAAATATTCAAATAAATTTTATTTAATAATTAAAGTAAATTTCAAATAAATATTAATTTATAAATAAAATGATAATTATTTAATTTATTAAAATAACATAATTTTATTAATAATTTGTTAATAAATATTATATAAGAGATTAAATAAATTTATTCAATTAAAAATAATTTATTTTTAAGTTTTATCTAATATGTAATTATTATCTGTGATAGAAATATAACTACATTAACACTAACAACCAAATAGATTTTTATTTTTATTTGAAAAAAATATAAATAAAAAACAGAATATAAAAACTGAAAATTACAGTAGAATCAAACGTTAAGTTTTCAAGTTCATATTGGCTTTATCCCAAATCCTAGATTTGAAAATTCTTTTGACCCATAACCGATCCATCCATTGACGTTACAACTTAGTAAACAAATTTTCTAATACGATCGTAAGGGGTTATTACTTATTAGAATATCAAATCTTCGAAAATGATTGTGGTATCTTAGCGGATGAACAACTTTGATTTTCAGAATGTTTAGAGATTGAGATCTTCCATCCCACAGGTAGAAATAGAACTCAAGGAAGATTGCACGTTTCGTGTTGAAGAAACTCTATCTGGGTTGTAGTTTGTTGACTATAGTACGAATAAAATCAAGACATTTCCAAAATTTTCTCGCTATCCAATCACTATTCTCAATCCAGTAAATGATATGAATATGGGAAAAGTAGTGAGAAAAAGAAGAAAAGATTTAAGAGAGAGATGAGGGTCCAGCAGCTATCACACTCCCACATGCAAAGGCGCGAAAAAGGAGCTGCTCGATTTTCTCCTCACCTCCACCTCTTTTACTGCTCCAAAACGCGTTTGTGCACGAAGAGAAGGGAAAAACAAAACAAAAATGGCCATTGATGTCCCACGTAACTTTAATTCATGTGGATGTTATAGTAACAAAATAAACGTGAAGTAAACATCACAAGTGATGAACCAGTCATATTTTTTAAATTAATTAAACTTAATCTAAATTAATAACTTAATTCAAATTTATTTTGTTTAATTCTTTGTTTAGTTCAAGTTATATCAGTAGAGTTTCTACCAGTAGAGCTTTTTCTGAGAAAAACTTTTCTATGAAACCAGTTAATTATTTGGTTGTCATTTAAAAACGAGTTTTTTTTAAAGAGCTTCATACAATGGGTTATTTGGTAACATAAAAATAAATAGTATTTTAATTTTAACTATATTTTATTTTGTAATAAAAATTATTTATAAATATAAATATTATTTAAAGTATATTAAATAATATGCAAAGCATAATATATTAATTATTATATAATTTTAAATCATGTAAAAATAAATAAAAATATATCTAACCGAATCTTTTATATAAATTATAACATAAGTGAAACTAATATCAAAAATAAATATTAAAACATACAAAAAGTTAAATAATATTATATAAATTTCAAAATAAATATTCAAGTTAAGTAAATAGTTAAATATATAATAAATAAGAAGATAAATTTATGAATATTGTGGAAATTATGTGTAAAAAATAAGAGTGAAAAGGAATAAAAAATAGATTCATTAATTGATATGAAAAATTTACTTGAAAAAGTCATTTCAGAGACTTTTTTTATAAGCTCCAAATTTGAGATTATTAAAAAGCTGTATTTTGACTGCCAAAAAAATCATATCTATTTAAAAAGAATTTTTTATTTTATAGTCAAACACTTATTTAAAAAAACTTTGTGATAAAAAAATACTTATTAACTTCCCAAAAGTTTATCCAAACAAATTTTATGTTTTGTCGATAATAATAATCAAAATATATAAAAATAAAAAATTATTATAAGTTAAGATTTTCTTAATTTCTTAAATAATGAGAATTACCTTTGTTTTAAAATGTTAAAAGGGTTAATTAGTTATTGTTTTGCAGATCCAATTAGCGGTCAAAATTTTCAGACAACCGCCTTCCACCGGTTCTTAGAAACTATGTCTCCATATGTGTCGACTCGCCATTGCACCCCCCCTCAGGTCCCACGGGACACACACAACACAAGACACAAACACGCACGTCGATAGCGATGGTACGATGATGTGAGACATGAGAGGGAAGAGCACCGTTATGTGTACTTGGAAAAACCAATAATTCACACACACACACATATATATGTATGTGTTCTTGTTCTGAACAGGTCTGGTCAATATAAGAAGCCGCTAAAACTTTTTCCTTGATAAAAGGATCAGGCCCTACCTACCATTATCTCCTCTGCCCACGAAAGAAAAGAAAAGTAAAGGTTTCTGATCCCTCCTTTCTCTGACTGTTATTATACATAATGTTTAGAAGGAAAAAAATGGTTACAGTCTTACAGACAATCGCATGAGTTCATGTTGGTAAAAAAGAACAGCGTAATCTTTCGATGGCTTCATTGTCAAAATGTGCAATTCAAATTGCGTGCTTGTTTTGTTCTTATGTATAAACAGTTTTGTTGAGCGTGTAACGGAATGATCAATGCGTTAAAATATACCCCTGTAAGGGTCAAAAAGAGTGCTTGGCTGCTTAGAAGTATATACTTTCAAAAGGGGAAAAAAAAGAAAGAAAGAAAGAAGGGTTTTGGATGAGATGCTTTAATCATTATGATGTTGGGGTTTGTTCAGATAATTTTATGTCTAATCTTTCATATCAGACATAATCTTTTGTCAGAATTAGTGAGATACCATGTTTTTAGCTCTAAGAATGTCTGTTGGTGTGATTAATGCCAAGTTCTTGCTAATCATCTGCATAATCTAATGCTTATACGAATAGAAGAGTCCTACAGATACGAATAGAGACATTTGGTTTATAACATGATTCTCAAATTTTTACTATCATAAGTACCTACACGTGCATGCACTGAAGATCTTATGCAGAAAAAAAAAAGAAAAAAGAAAAGGGAGTGGTAATAGAAGCAGCAGCAACCACTTGCACTGCATTTCACATTCACCAAGACTTGCACTTGGGTCCTTTCTTATTATATTTTGGCCTTTAGTGGTGGTTTTGTTCAACACCCATGTCCCATTTTTAGTGCATACAAGATAAGAGAATAAAAACGAAAGTTGACACACACTATAAGAACAGAATATATAAGCATCGGTTCCCATTGTTTCACATACAAGTCCTCTAATCATCTCATTTTAGACCTGACCAAAAATGGAGGATCACTGCAGTCCTCTTAGCTGGGGATACATACACCAAGATGAGGTAAGCCATTATGCTTTTAACACCTCTGTTGTTTGGTCTATGGCATTTTGTGTTTCATTTCTGTTTTAGTTAAGTGGGTTTTGTTTAAAATTGTAGGGGATTGAAGAGTTGAGACATTATCTGTTCTACACATCAGAGCTAGAGACCACAATTTTGTCAGCTCAGGAAGAGATTATAAAGAGAGAATTTGAGATAGTCCATCTCAAAGATCTCCTGTGCAGGACTATTAAAGAGAGAAATGAATCACAAGAGCAATGCCAAAAGCTGTTGTTGGAAAAACTTTCACTGCAACTACTTCTGCAGAAACAGCAGGAATGTCAACATCAACATCAACATCAGCAAGAAGAAGAAATTCAATTTCCTAAACAAGAAACTGCTCCTCTCTCTGGGATAAGTTACAGCAGCGAAGATGAATCAAGAGCTAGTGACTCTAAGAACCGTGTTAGCTCTCCTGAATCCAACAGATCAATAGTTTCATCTCAGTCCACTGACCCAATTTCTCATCAACAACAATTCGAGTTGCTACTTCCACAATCTATTCTTAAGTTAGTGAGTGATAAACCACTTCCAGAGAAAGGGAAGCTATTGCAGGCTGTGAAAGAAGCAGGTCCACTGTTGAAAAACCTTCTCTTGGCTGGACCACTCCCTCAATGGCAACACCCTCCACCACAGTTAAACTCCGTTGAAATTCCACCAGTCGCCATTTCTTCCCCAACAGCTAAGTTAGTTCATCAAGACTCTTTCAACAGTTTACACGGTTGTTTGAGTAAGAATAAAAGAAGCCTGGAGCTCTGTGAAAGTCTTGATGCTTCTTCTCCTAGTAGCAAATCCCAGAAGCTGGTTCTCCATTGACCTTACAAAATCCTAAGTAGGTAACACGGTCTCCGCTATGTCCATCCACTTCATCCTGCTTAACATAAAATGGTTAACAGCATGAATTGGATTGCTGGTGGATGTCAAGCATCAGGTTTGTAGACTTGGTTTGTGTCAGAAGTTAAAGATTCTAACTTCTATAGCATGTTAGCAAGAACCTTAAATTATGTAAAATGTTGAAATGGGTTCTCAGTTCTTTGGATTCCAACTTTAGCTGCTAAATTCCTACGAAATTCCATCACTTCTGTTATGTGACAGTTAGCTGTTTGGAATCCAAGTAGATATTGGGAGCCATATTTTGAGGTGAATTGTATGATTAAAGTGCTAAAGCCAAGTGGTGCTCATGTTATCACCACTTTTGCTTTTTGGGCTTTGCTTAAAAGTAGGGTAATGATGCTTTAAGTATGACCAGAACACTCAGATCATAAAATCTTTGAGAGATTTTTCTTTCCATGAAGCACACCTACCAGTCATGGTGACTGCCTGCCACTAAACTTGCATCTAACTAAATCTCATTGTCATGTCCAATACATGGAGCTAGACCAATTAAAACAGAACATCAAATACAAAGTCTCCTTAATGGGCACCTTTAGGTAGCAAAATTTTTCATCTTTGAATTTTGTTCATATGGCTAGCATGTGCTCTAGGCCTTACATGAACTATTATCCGGATAAAAATCTTTAAAAAATTTTAAACTATTAATATTAAATCAAATTAGTCATACATATTTTATTTTAATTATTAAAATAACTCTATAAAAATCTAAGAGATAATAAGTGTTTAATCTTTGATTTTTTTAATTCTTATGAATTAGATCAAAACATCGTTTTTGCTAATATTATTAATAGATGGACATCTACGTGACATTTAGCAGATATGTTATATTAGTAAAAATAATATTTTAACTTGATGTATTCAAGTTTCGGAAAGATAGTCACTAAATTGAAAATATAAAAAAGTTTTAACAATAAATTGAAAAAATCTTAAAAGGTTAGGCACTATTTAATTTGTTATCTCCAAATTTAATAAAAGTATCAATTTAGCAATTTTATTAACATAAAGTATTTTTAGATAATTTTAAATGGTACAGAAAATTGTTAAAATAAGTGAAATTATAAAACCTTATCCTTAGTTGTTAGTATTAAAATAACTCTACAGAAACTTAATAAAAAATATTTGTTTAATAATTTTAATATTATAAAATATTTTTTAGATAATTTAAAATATTGCAGATGTTTCTCAGATTAAGTGAAACTATAGAATGTCTTCATCTTCTTACCCATTGTCTTCCACATGGAGAGAGGTCATGATCATTGCTTTTCTTTGATGCAACAAGTCAGTGAAAAATCAAGTAAAAGACATTCATAGAGGTTTGGTTTCCATGACTGGTGCAACCATCATCATGCACTGCACATGCTTTAGGCTTCAAAGGATTCACCAGTTTGGTCCCACACGGTTTGCAACATCAACCAATTAATTAAACAATTGATGGATTATGCCTGAAAATTGGAGTGATTAATGGTAGACCAAAAAAGATGAATCCATTGCTACTCATAACAACTAGACCAAGTTGATCTTAATCCTGATTCGAAGTTACCATAGTTCGCTTGGTATACAAGTAATTAACTCCAAAGAGCGCATAAGACAAGAAGTTAGACAAATAAATAAATAAATAAGTCAACTTTTTAAAAATCGAATAAAAGATAAATCTACGAAATAAAGGGTTGAAGGTTTATAAGTTAAATTGATATTAGACTTTTATAAAATAGGTATATAGTAAAAATTAAATAAAATTAAAAAATTTAAAATATAACTGAAAAAGGAGGCTGTTAAATAAAAATCAAATAGTTTATAAAAACTAATTATTTTATCAATATTGATCGATTAAGTAATAAATTGATTGATTTTTTATAATAAAAATTATTAAGATAAATGAAACTATAAAATTAGATTAATCAAAGACCTAATTAATTTAATTTTTTTAATCTCCAATAAAAGTTTTTACCTTGAGTTGCTAATAATGCGGTTTTGACATAAACTTAGCTCTACTTATGGCAAGGCTTTTAAAAGGCAATTTATGGGTTTTTAGTTTGTAGTTGCTTCACTCTTTTTTTTCCCTCCAAATTATGTTGATCTTTTTTCTTTCTTCCTTCTTTAATAACTTTGGTAGTTGAGCTATTCAATTTTGGACGTATATAAGTTGCTACATCTTGTTGAAGGGAATAAACTATATACTACGGACTTACGTTAATAACTTTCATTAGTAAAAATCGATTAGTTTATTATTTAATCGATCAAAATAAGCTTATTGGCTTTTGTTTAACAATCCTTTTCTTTAATTAAACATCAATTTTTCAATAAATAAGAATAGTTTAGATTTGTCATCAAAATGTTCACATTCTATTGCTTTTGACTACTCATATCCATTAGAAAACATAATCATATTAGGAATTTTTATATATAAGAACACATGAATTATTATAAGGAATTATCATTCAATTTAAAATTTAATTATTATATTTATTATTAATTAACTATATATTAATAGATATTGGTATTTCAATAAATTATTTCATTTTTATTGGGTTAATTACAAAAAAATCTCAAACTTTACTCAAATTTTTAATTATAGTCTGAACTTCAAAAAGTGATAATAAAACATTTAAACTTTCAATTTTTTCAGTTATAGCCTGACATTGGTGTCCCCGTTAAGTTTGTTGATCTAACATCAAATTACAAAGCCTTCACGGCCTCACGCTTTAGTTTCAATTTTTTTCTTCATTTTCAATTTATTCTCTCGATACTCTCATTCTTCGATTTTCATATTAGTTAAACTACTTATAATAATGTGTAACTAGGTAGGTTTACTAAAATTAGATCAATTTGTTGAAATTAGGTTCCATTTGAAATTTGATTAATTCATTCAATAATTTGCTTTTTTTTGCATTTGCTTTTTATTTATGAATATTTCTCTATATAATTACTTAAAGGTACCTATATTACTGTCAAATTAGGTGGCTTATTCAAATTAGGTCCTTTTAAATATCTTGAAATTTGCACTTGTCCCTTTTTTTATGAATTTGTACTAGTTGTTGTTCTTATAAATATGTATTTTCCTATTTAGTTAATATAATATATGGCAATGTTCTTTTTAATTTTGCACATAAACAAAGATTATTTTTGCAATTAGTTAATTTATTAACAAACTAGGACAAACATTTTATGCAATTACCTATTACTTCAAATAAGGAGAAATATAAATAGCTTCATATGTTGATATTTGTCTTTCATACTTGAATAGTTATGGAATATAGTTAGATCTCCTGATCTAATGTCAAGCAATATGTACTAGGCTTTTATTATTGTGGATTAGAAGTTCCACTAAGAACATCCTAAACTTCAAAGAATCTTGGAATTAAGTTTTTTTAAATGTCCTAGATATAGGGTATGACATTGGGTCATAATATTGAAACTACATTTTTGTCCTACCTATAATAATATCTTATTTTTCTTTGTTTAGGGTACGATTCTAATTAAATTTCTTAGATTGTTTGATCAGACGAGATCTTAACTTATGATTTTGATGATAAAAAATATATTACTATTCATGAATTTACTTTTGGTGATATTAGTAGCTTTATTATAATGAAATCATGCAAATATGTATAAGATGAAGTTCAATATGACAAAGTAAGAAAAGGAGCCATTGAATAAATTAAGCAATCAATGAATAGAGAAGATGAGCAAAGTAGAGCAGGTATGTAATTCAAGTGAAGATAAGGAAGAATTAACATATCAAGATTTAAGCAAGTCGTGGTAATTCTTCTTGTCACTTTATGTTAATCATTTCAGTGAATTAAGGACTTAATCATTATACAATCATTAGCATATAAGTTATAATGCATAAATCCTTTCATAATCAAGAGGAAATTTGTTTTGATCTTTAAAGAAAACCTCTTGATCTTTGAACAATTTTTTAGAAAACTTTTGAAATAGTTTTAAATCAAGTTTTTGTCAAAAAGAATGTATTTGTGATATTGAAAAAACTAGAAGTTTTAAATTTTTTATTTCAAGAAGTTTGGTCAACTAATATGGTGATCTAGATGATCACTATTAAGATTTTGAGTATACCAACCAATGTGGCAGTGTGATGATTAATTCTTTTGAAAAAATGTACCGTAATTTTGTGACCATATTGATCAATGAATATGGACCAACTATTACTAAATGTTGTAATAACTAGTTTTGTTTTCAATAAATTTTTATGTTGTTTGAAATATAAGTATTTGAATATTTGCTTTATATATGAGTTGTAGGAAGCAAATTGGCTATAGTAGAGATCTTTTTAAAAGTCATGAGAGGCTATAAAATGTATATTTATATTATATAATACATAATAAACTTTAGTTTATAGGTGCAAGTAAAGGATCTTTTGAATTGTATACTTGTTTTAATTGAGAAATTTGTTTAAAATACACTTTGGGAGAGTTATTCTTGACTTTGAATAAGTTTTATAAAGGACTACTCCCTATCCCGCAATAAAGTAAAATAAATGTAAGGGTTCCTCTTTGTCCGTGACAAAGAAGATGTTAAATAGAAGGTTTTTCCGTGACGAAGAAGATGTTATATGGAAGGTTTTTCTTCACCCATTCAAAGAAAAATATAATACATTCTTAAGTGAAGTTTAAGAAGTGGATCTAAGCCAACGAATGTTCAGTTGAACTATTATAAATCAAATTTGTTTCTCTTTCTAGTTTCTTTTATTATTTTTGTAGATTTATATATAAGGACTAGCTTTAATGCGGAAGTGGTTGATCGATTCTCTGTTTAATAATCTACATTTTATGGTTGGCTACTAGAGTCATCGTTAACCTACAACCCAAACTCTAATCCTTGATATTGTGATTCACGTGATGAAAGATAAAGCAAGTTTTTCTCTGAATTTAGCAAAATTGTAGAGAGTCAAAGAGAGCCAAAACTTATTTGGATTTTAATGTTTTCGTTATCTACTGAAGGATAACTCTCACTTGACAACTTCCTCCTTTTATATTAAAAAACTGTTGGAAATTACATAGATATATGTGACTGTTCATGTGATAGACAACAACTCCCACTCGGCCACATAAGCCATAAGATATAACTGCTCTCTAAATTTTCACGTGTCATACTGAGAATGGGGCATGCGATCATTTAAAGAACCAGTAGTGTTATATTAAGTTACCATCTAACTTACATAATACTTTCGCATAGTCATGATACCCCAAATCATCCAAAATATCACCAACTGCATACACTGTCCCTTTATACTTATAGATATATCATATGATTATACACCAAGTATAATCGCCCAGGCTGATATGGTGATGAAGGAAAAGATTCTTTCTTAGACACTCACAATAATCCATCTTAACTTAACTGCTTTCCTAATGTGCTTCGTTGGACTGTATACAACTTAACC
>JANVCL010000003.1:31299878-31312328 GCA_026546855.1 Erythroxylum incrassatum | reverse complement strand
TGTTCTTTTCTTGGCTTGGTCCACCTTCTAGTTAGTTACTCTCTTACTCAACTAGCTAGACCTAAGATTTTAAATTACGGAGCATAAGTAAATTTATGATTATATCAATTAAATCACTTTTTTATTGTCACATCTATATGCGATCAACTGAAAACAGTTTCTTTATATAAGGATAAGGTTGCGTATTATCAGACATCCCCAAACTCCGCTTTATTACAAGATTTTAGACTAGGTGTGATGATGATGATGAACAATTAATTTGTAATATATTTTATAATTCATGATTTACAACTTTGTCCACTTCTTAATATAGTTTATAATTCATAATCTAAAACCTAGGTCAAATCTTAACTATACAATTGTAGCAAATTTATTAATTAATTACTAGACAAATAATTAATAAATGGTAAGTAATTAGTTAGGATAAAAGAAACGTAATTTTGTGAATTAAGAAGTTTTAAATTTTACAATTTTTAATTAAAAAACTACCCGGTATGAAGATCATACACGAACTAATCAAATGAAAATGATATGATAACATAACTTAAATCCTAAACTTAACTCATACCAATTAAAGTTTACGTAATAATAACTTAAAAAAAACGTTAAATTTAATTTGTTCAATACGAATTTAAGGATTGGGTTAAATCCGTTATGTAAATAACATATGATTGGTGCATGTGTAATGCTTATATTGGATTATTTTATTGTTATTTTTATTCGAAATTTAAAAGAATAGTTTTTTTAGGAAATTAAAAATTATTCAAAAATCTTAAAGATTAAGAGATATTTTTAATATTTCTTAAATTACAAGAGAGTTATGTGTTTTTTAATCAATTATTTATACCTCAAATACGCAAATTTCATTATTTGAATTTTTTAACTAAAAGTGATTACTGCAATTTTCTTATCCGATCAAGATCAAGCACAAGTAAATTGTCAGATGAAACCCAATTTGGACAGGATCATACCTAGAAAGACATATTAGTCATTTGATCAACTTCTTGTTGATGTCTGCATTATATGACACCTTTTAAACATGGTTGAGAGTTCTTAAGTAAGAGTTGCTTTCTGTCCAACTCAAAGAGCGAAGAAATGTTGAGAAAGGAGCGTGACAAATATTCCCAATCGATTTGGTACTTAAAGTCAATTTCTGTGAGTATATATGTTGGGAGCCTATGGTCAATTCTTCTTTATGTAACACATGATATATGTGTTAATAGTAGTGTTTAAAGAGATCAAGAGTTTTCCACCGTCAAAAAGATCATTTATATCTACAAGGGTATGGTTAACAATGGATTGGACCCGATTCAGTCACTTGATACTCATAATTCGGACTCTTGATACTCATACTTAGTTTGACTTCGATCAAATATAAATCAATGTTTTCATATTGGAAGTTCGGTTAGACAACAAGTTTAAAATTTAAAAGGTTCGTATCATACCGTCATAAAATTAGGTAAAGGTTAAATAAAATTTAAAATACGATTGAATTGTTCTTATTTATTGAACAATTGGAAATGTAATTAAAAATAAAATTATTAATTAAAAATTAATTTCCTTATTTTGGTTTATAAGAATAATTTACAAAAATTATCCAGTTAATTAATAAATTGATCAAATTTTTAACTATAAGAGTTATTAAAATAAATCGAACTAAAAAATTGAAAATCAAACTAAGAATTAGATCATTCAAGATTTTTATGATTGAACCGATCGGTTGAGTTTTTTAATTATTGATATGAATATTAAAATTTGAATTCGGTAAATCATAATTTAACTCGTTGATTTCGATTTGGTTAAACTTACTATTAGTTATGTTTTAAAAATATCAAATTTAAATTTACATTTAAACTTGAATTTGATTAAATTGGATTTGACATATTAATTTCAAACTAATAACCTTCTCTATAACAGGAGATTCATAATCTAATACCTTATAATTAAGGATATAATGTGATATTTTTTAACACGTTGCCTCATTTTAAACTTGATCTTGTTAAGTTACTGTTTCACCACAATAGCTTAAGCTGTTATGTGAGGCTAATTTAATTGGTTTTATGCATTCACTAACACTCCTTCTCAAGTGAAAGTCCTTTGGGCTTGAAACTTGCAATTGCTCACTCTACCTTGTGCTAAATAATAGGTGAGCGGTAAGATTTAAACTCATGACTTCTTGGTCATAAAGGGTTTAATACCATGTTAAGTGGCCGTTTCACTACAATAATTTAAGCTGTTGTATGAGGCCAACTTAATTGATTTTATATATTCACTAACAAATCTTTCTTCTTCTTAAACATGTTACTATTTTCTCACTAAATTTGGCAATTGAATTCGATCAGATTTAGAATGATTGGATCTGAAATTGCAGAGTAACTTTAAATTAATTGAATCTTAAATCAAATTCAACTTTCGGTCCAAATTACAAAAAAATTTATTATAAAATGAAATCATTTTTGTGTAATTGCTCAAAATAACCATTTAGCCGATTACACTAAAATAACAATATTTTCTAATCGATTCGAACTCAAGCCTAACTTGAAATAATGGTAATAAGTGTCATATTCGGGTTGAAATTGCAATCGGCCTGACTCAACCAGACTGATTGTTGTCCTGTTTCTCACATTTCACGTATCAAACATTTTTAACTAGTTCAAGGATAACAACGAGTCGGGTTGGACTTGGACTTAGTCCTATGCTATTTTTATTCTCTAAATAAAAAAATAAAAAATAATATCATTTTTTAAGATCTGGTCAACCAGACCGGTGCACATCTCTAAACTAGTAGCAAAGATATGAAGGAAAAAAACAAGAGAAGCCATATGTATAAGCAACAGAATCACATATCTACAGTTAACGTTCAGTAATTATTTGTCGTCTTTCTTTATTTAATACTAGTCCGGGATACATTTCATTAACCTAAATTAATCTTTAATCCGTAATTTGTTAAACCTCGTGAACTGATTTTTAATCAGTATTTAGAAGTCATTAATTTCCACTTATCATACCTGAAAAGAAATAAATGGAATAATTAACAATTATTTATTAGGATGTAGCGTCTTTCTTTTTATAAACGGAGGAACTCACGGTTGTTATTTTTTGAATGTGCACTAGGTAAATTTCTAAATTGACACAATAGTCTGCAAATTATACTAGCCAAGTACTTCACACTATGCATGTGATTTGTTTTCTATTTTACAGTATTTTTATATTTAAGTGTAGGGACATGGCTAATATAAAGGAAATTAAGAGTCCTTTCTTTTTTTTCTTTTCTTTTGAAGAGTAAAATACTCAAATTCTCATTCATAATGATAAAACTCGGTCAGAAATTGAGGAGTAGAAACTCAAATTCGTAGATGTGCAAAACGAATAGATGCTTGAGCTAAAGAATTAGCACATCTATTAGCTTGCCTACGAATTTACCTATAAGAAATATTCGGTAGCGATAATAACAAAGTCTTACAATCACAAATAATAATACTCGATTCGAAAAGATCAAAGTTCAAAAAACTAAGTGCGAAAAATAAAATTTAAGAATCTATAAAAATAAGTCCGGAGAGAGTCCTTTCTTTTGAAAGTGAATAATGCATTTTCTACGGGGAAAACTATTTCAACATTACAATAAGTTAAAATTAGTCACTACATAGACTATTATTATATTATAAAGGGAGTTAGCAATAAATCATACCATCCGCACTAAGGATTCCACCGACGTTTTTTTTTTTTTTTTTGACCAAAACCGACGTCTTATGTCCGTGGAGAGAGAAAACTGTGAATTTTTAGCAGGTAAGGCCGTTCTAGCAGGATGATGTGGATCCTCTCCAAGGTTGGAAAATTGCCCAATGCCCATAGTTTCGTTCTTTCCAACGAAAGTAGATGGTAGTAATGAATGCACCTTTGCGGAGAATCGCATTAGGCATCGCTTTTGTAGAAGTATTAATAGCCGAAGTCAAACTAAGCTCCTGGTATAATTATAACAATTTAGGATTGTTAAAAAACACTTTGTAATATTATCAGTATTTAAAAAATTATAAAATTAGTTAAAGTTTGAATAAAATTAAAGAATTTAAAATATGTTAAAGTTTAATTTAAAAAAATTGTTAAATAAAAATTAATTAATTTATTTTTAATTATAAAAACTCGTTAATTTACAAAAATTGATTAATTAATTTTTAATAAAAAGAGTTAATAAAGTAAATTAAATACGTTGAGTTTTTTAGTTATTGAATATTATAAATGGTTTTTATTTTATTTATGTAAACTTATTTCAATAAAATTCTTTATTAGCATCATGTCAGAATTTTGTGTCCATTACTTAATTATATATATCAAAATAATTTGTTCAATAAAATAATAATCAACGTGATAAATTAATTTTATAAAAATTCAGCAAAAGGCTTTATTTTAGTATGTTTAATATCACATTATTTCTAACATAAACGGTCGTAGGTAAATTTAGTAAATTTATCGATAATTGTATTTATCCGTCGGTTTATTTATTGGCAGTTTCGTAACATGATTGTCAGTAAATTTGCTTATGACCGTTTTCACGATGCCGCTATTCATAGCTTGATTCCGTTTCTAATTTATATTACTAACGGAATACAAACGTTTTCTGTAAGTAATTTCTATCGTTAAATAACGTTTTTTTATGGTGTCTAAATCATACGAACAATTAATATTTTGGTCGAAATATTAAGAAATACAATAGAACAGGAGAATTAATAAACTCTGAAATTTTAAATAATTAAAACACCCCAGTGTCTATTTTCACACATCATAATAATATATAACACTCATAAGAAAAGGGACCTGCCTACATTACTAAGAAAAGACTAAGAAATAAATAAGATAGTAGTCAAAGTCACAATCACTATTTACAACATCCACCCTGAGTATCATCTCATTGAATGCAGTGTAGAGAATGTTAAAATAATAGATGCAACGATTTGAACCCTGCAAAAGGAAAAAGAAAAATCAATGTTAGAACAACATATAAACAATGGAGATATAGGTCTTTTCTTCAAACTAGTTAGAGTTTACACTAAGCTTTTCAACAAACAAAATTTTAGATGATCAGATTTTGATAAAAATGATAGTTAAAGAGTGTCTAAATCGAAATCTAACAAATTAGATTCGGTTTAATTGAGTTTCGTATTAAGATTAAATTTGAGTATCAACTTAATTTAAACAAGTTAAATTAGATTTAACTAAATTTTGGATCGAACACAAGCTTAAGAGTAAGTTCGATTGCTTATTATAAATAGCTCGAACTCAGTCATGGGCTTTGGATCATGTGACACAAGCTTACCCTAATTCGACCTTAACTTAATGTTATACTTAAACTTTGGATCAAGTTAAAGGCTAAAGTATGAAAGATAAAAAATTAAGTTAGTTTTGAGTTTGACCGGTTTGATTTACCTCGAATTCAATCTGGATTCTTAAAAACTTTAACAATTAAGAAAAAGCATATCCAAATTGAGCCTAATTAAAAGTTAGAATCAAATATAGTTTCAGTTTAAATTCAGACTAATTTTAAAATTTTCCAACGCTATAACTAGTAAAGCAAATGTATTACCAGGCTAACTCCTTAGACGTGGCAAGGGATTTGCTAGGTGAAGGAGCCGGAGGATCAACTGGTGAAGGTGGCGGAGGATCAGCTGGTGAAGGTGGCGGAGGATCAACGGGTGAAGGTGGCGGAGGATAAGTCGGTGAAGGCGCCGGAGCATATTTTCCTGTGGATTTGGCATAATTCAGATATTATGAGAAAACGACATTAAAAATCTAAAAAGTAAATAAAATGAAATGTTTTGAAGTAATATATATACACACCGCATAAAATAATGTTATCAGGAGGTGGTAGTTCTTTAGCAGGGTTAGGATCAGCATCATAAACTCTTACGTAGAGCTCTTCACCAAGAAACCAATTCTTCAGAATTTGTGATCTCAGGTTCCACATTCCTGGATTGTCAAGGTATGCATAAACAGCAGTCCATCCTCCGGGATACACCTAATCAGCAAGAAACTGGTCAATCTACTGCATAAAATAGCACATTACAAGTTTCTGGAATTCTTATGTATCCTCAGAACAACCTGTGAATTCCTGTAATTACCTGAGTTGTAGAACGAACAACAGGATCTTTAAGGTTGTAAGTGAAACGAGAATCAGAAGTCCATGTTCCAGTTCCAAAGCTACACATCAAATATGGGTTTTCATGTAATTACTTCTCGAAATGTGAAAAGAAAGATTTGAGAATATGTTGGTCGAAGAACAAACTTACCCAACAACGAAGAAGCCGAATCCATCTAAATGCCATGTATCAATTCCATCCAAATCGTTTTGGAAGATAATTTCTATCCACCCTTTATGGTATCCAGTCGCAACAAAAACTCCATTGAGGACTTCAGGGTTGGAACTATTTGTAGAGAATTTATCAAGCTCGTACACACCAGATCCATTTGAGTAGTAATCGGCCAGTTTCAGTGGGGTATCTGGTATCATATTTGAAACATTATTGACTGTGTAGCGAGGTGTACCATTTATATCAGCTGATGATCCTCGGAGGATAAATGTTTGTGATAGTGTGACATTCCAGACATTGAAAGATCCTTGTGGATTAGGCCTGGCAGCCCCTGTAGTCATGTTCAACCTGCAAAATTAAACACAGACAAACCCAGCTTCCAGATTCCTGAAGAACATTGCAGATAAGTAAACAGGAAAGGAACCAAATCCACTAGAATTTACTTTATATTCCAGGCTTGATTGATGGAGAACTGTACATCAAATGGATCAGGTCCACTTGGGAGTTGACCAGTAGGATAATTTGCAGTAGACCCACTGTAGAGCAACACCCCAACTACTGTTAAGTTGTTGAGTTCGTCTTCTGTAGCCATCTTAGCACTGGCAACTATGTAAAAAGCACCTGCCTGTTGAGTAGCTGAGACAAGAACTGAGTAGGATTGTCCAACATGCACGTCTAGAGAATCTACTTCTACTTGATTTGTGTATGATCCTTCAGTTTCGACTACTAACATTTTATGACCTTGAATCCTGAAATTGAAACTCCACTGGCTCCCTACGTTGACTATCCTGAACCTGTATGTCTTCCCTGCGCCACATTGTGCAGATATACAAAATCACGACAAGGTGAATCATATCTAAATACAAGTGAGTTGATAGATTACCTTGAGTCACAGTGAAGGATTCATAGCCATTTGCTGCTTCAGGGTCTAAATATGAACATTTGCCATTCATCAGAATCTTATCAGGAGTACTTTTGATGTAAGACCTAATATTCTTGTAGCTATTCTCGTACCAATCTCCAATAAGAAGATCGAAATCAGCCTCTGGTTTGGCAAAGGGAACGCTAATAACTACCCTGTTATTAACTCGAATGGGACCAAACCCGCCTCCAGCTTTTTGGAAGTTGGTTGTAGGAAAGTAGAAGAAACTACCAATTTGGTCTTTCACTTCAAACACATAGGTCCAGTTTTTTCCGGGCTGGATTGCACAGTTCGTACCTGACACCCCGTCTTGCCATGAGTTTAACCTTTGTTGAATACCGTTCCTACATTCCAGTATTTCCTCTACCTATATTAGTTGAATACACAACCAAATGAAGAAGAATTTCAAGCAGGCATGACCTGACGTTACCATGTAAACAAAAGCGGCTCGTCCAAATCGTTGAACACATTGACGTGAACGTAATCGTTCGTCGTAACGTTGATAAGAGGCCCTGGGAACATCCCATTAATCGCAATAACCTGTCAGGAAAGAAACAGGAAAACAGTTACTCCAAACCTGAAGCCGATCTTCAAAACCTGTAGTTTCTTACAAGATCAACGAAACATGTATATACAAAACTTCCAGTTGTGAATATACCGGTTGATGAACAGACGCCGGTTTCAGGGTTGTATTAAAGGCGACATGCCAGTCATAGGATATGTTAGAGCCGTCGCTCACTTGGAGGATACCAAGTAAGAGAATCGCCCCTATAACAGCTCGAAGAAGAAGACGATCATTACTATGGAAAACCATATTCTGAACTCTGTAAGCTACCGCTATACGAGTCCCTGGCCTCCAAGCTTTTCCTTATATATATGCAGTGTACTATATTCAGGACGAGCAGTGTAGAGACAAAAACTTCAAACTGGAAGAACTTGCACGTCAGGAAGTGAAAGACCAAGTGTGGAAGGGCCAGAGAGAAAAGAAGATAAGGAAAAACCGCACAGAAACGTAGTTTACTTCAATTGGCTGTTAGATTGAGATATTAAAACATAAAACTGCCTGAAACCTATCATTTATCTCTTCTCCATAGATATAGGGACTTTGAAGTTAAAGATCACATTCATTTTTTATTAAATGTATGCTTTATGTGTTTAATTTGCTACAGAACACAACGTACGTTGGAGGGTTTGCTCTTAATTTTTAATTTTTTAACTTCATAAGCTCAAAAATTTAGGGGACTAATCATTGTCTTTTCTTCGATAATTATCTTTGAATATTATCTAATTGCTGTTATCTATATATCTTTGAAATTGACTTAATAATATTATTATTTTAAAATAGATTAAAATTAATTAATAAATATCAATATTTTAAAAATCCGACAATTAGTAAGAGAAGAGATTTAAGATTTAAATGTTTAACACTATCATAAAACTGACAAAAAATTTAATAAAAATATGATATTTGAAATATGAATAAAAAAGAATATAATTAACCACAAAAATTTAAAATTTAATTGAAAAAATTATTAAATAAAAATTAATTAATTTATTTTAATTTATAAGAACTTATTAATTGATAAAAATTAACCTATTAATTAATAGTTTTTAACAAAAAATATTAAAATAAATCAAACTATCGGAAAGTTAAAACTGAACAGAAAAATTGGACAGTTCAATATTTTTAAGGTTAAATTGGTTGAATTTTTTAATCATTATAAATATAACTAATTGGAGCGAGGATACATCTAATTGAAATATATATATATATATATTGAACTATTAGCAATAAGCTAAAAATTTTGAAGCTAATCTAAAAAACTCATAAGGTTAGCGTTCATAATTCTTGTGATATGTACAAACTCTTTCGCGAAAAGTATATCTTTACCTTGTACTTAACTAAACACAGATAAGAAAAAGCTTATCAAATCTTAATTAATTTCTTATAAATAATATATAAGAACTAAACTAAAATGTCATAAAATTGATATATAATAAAAAAATAGTTAGCTAGAGTTCTATTATATAATAAAATTGATAGTGATAGCCGACGTTTTCAAAATCGGACCAGATGTTAAACAGGTCAAACAAAAGGTTTAAGGTTTAAAATGTTCAACTGGTATTAGATCGTTATAAAATCAGTTAAAGATTTAATAAAATTGAAGAATTTGAAAAATAATTAAAAAATATTCGTCTTATTTATTAAATTTTAAATTTTAACTAAAAATAGAATGTTAAATAAAAAGTAATTGGTTTATAAAAAATGATTAGTTTACAAAATTGGTTGATTAGTTAATAAGATAATCGATTTTTAATAACAAAAATTATTAAAATAAATAAAACTATAAAATTAAAAATTGAATCAAAAAGTTGACTGGTTGAGCCGATTTGATTTTTAAACATTGGTGCTAATAAATGGATTTATGGTTCATAAAAGAAATATTTTTAAATATAAAATATAAAATATTCATGTATGGTTTATTAATTTTAAACAATGAAATCTCATTTTCTAATATTGTTTTTATCCTGAAGAGTAAAAAATCGACCCCTTTCCAGAATACTAGGACAATGGTTTTTGTATAAATGCAAAAAAATTATGTTTGGAACCCGAGAATATAGGCAGGAAAATGACCAAGAAAAGCAAATTTAGAAATTTTGATACATAAAACAGCATAAGACAATAGCCAATAAGTTGATACAATTTGGACAAACTAAAGTTCATAAATCAATGTCGATATCTAAACTACCATTATAAGGATCTAGCATCTTATGCAACATATGTTTTACTACAAAGTATGGATTAAAAAATTAAACTGGTGTGACTGATCCAACTAAAAAAAAATTTAACTAACAAAATTTTTAGTTTGATTTCTAATTTTTTAGTTCAATTTAGCTTATTAATCTTTTTTATTAAAAATCAGTAATCAGTTTTTATAAATAAAATCAATGTTTTAAAAAATCAAACCGGAAGTTAAATTAGTAAGACAAAAAATTTAAGATTTTAAAGATTCAATTGATATTAGACCGTCACAAAACTGACTAGAGATTAAATAAAATTAAAGAATTTAAAATATGATTGAAATATAATCTCCTTATTATTCAAAGAATTTGAATTTTAATTGAAAATAGAAATTATTGAATAAAAAGTAATTCTTATAAATTAATTAATTTTAATTTATAAGAACTTATTAATTTACCAAAATTGACTAATTAATCAACTAATTTGTCATTATTTTACATAACTTAAGATCCTTGTTTGATTTATATGGTCTAATCACACATTTAGTATTAAGTCTTTTTAATTCTGGTTTCATAAGCATCAAATTTCTAATTAATTTTTTAACTTTTTTTAAATGTAATAATTAATTTAATACCTTTATTTTGTAAAAAATAAAATAAAGTGTAAATAGTGATGGCAATGGGATGACCCATGGGCCCACCCCACTAATGTTTTAAAATAGTTTTTTAAAATTTAAAATATATAACAAGTATTTTTAATTGGATCCGAATTTAAGTTGCCAGACTCAGACTTACTCAAGACTCAACTCTTTTAAATAAAACGAAGTTGTTTTGTTTAGAATAATTGAGTCTCGAGTCATTGTAGGCTTTGACTTGACCCGTAGCCAACGCATTAAAACCTACTAAATTTAAGCCCATAAGCAAAAAAAATTCATCCCTACTTGTAAATGGGATCCCTACTTATTCAATTTGTCACATCATCTTTTTTTCGAATAAATGTTTTGAATTAACAAATTGTGTTTTGTAAAATTTAATAACTTAATTAAAAAACATTTTACCAGTTGTATAAAAACATTATTACTTAATTAGTAACATACTTGGCTTGAATTAACTAAATTTTAGTTGAAATTAAGACTTTTTTTAATTCAAGTTTTCCAAAAATTGAGCTCATTCATCAGTCCAAATCTTGATTATTTTTAATTAAATTATCATAAATAAAATATTATCGTTTTGTTATTATAAAATTATAAATAATTTAATATAATTTTTGGGTCTAATTCAGTTTAATCGAGTTCCGGTCTTTTGAGCTTAAGTTTTTATTTCTATTTCCGTCTGGCCTGATTCAATGTCATCCTTATTTGTTACTGCAAACTAATAAAATCCAAATGCAGATCAATGTGAGGAATACCTCATTTATCAATTGTTATAAATAGGTAGGTAAATTACTACTTACTAGACAAAGCCAAAATCATAATAAGGAGATCCATAGTTTTACAGGCGAGAACATTGAGCTTCTAAGTCATAAGCAATCATGTCCGTCCATCTACGATTCACCGTTTAGACCATGGAGCTGGTTCACTAGGCGGAGAAGAAGTGGGTATTTCATTGTTGGCTCCTATTATATACCAAATTCAAACCAAGATGAGTAATATGAATAAATATCAAATAAATATTAACCCTTTTTAATTTTATAAAATTGAATATAGCCAACATGTAACACCTTTATTTTTTAGCAATGTTTTAAAAATCATATTTAAAGTTAAACCGGTAAGATAAGAAATTTAAGGTATAAGAAATTTAACCAATATTAAACGATCATTGTTAAATAAAATTTTATTAAAAATTGTTAAATAAAAATTAGCCTAAAATTTCACGAGTTCAAAGTTTTCATTGATAAATCGATTGAACCGGTTAGGTTTTTAAAACATTAGACTTTAGAGTTAACCTCTTGGGATTTGACAAACTATTTGAATAGTTTCTTAATTTTAAAAACTCTCAAATATCACACCTTGGCTTTAATTAATATATTATTTGTCCCTCTACCATCAAGCTGTCATTAAAAACTCTATTTACGCTAACCCGTTTTGAAGTTTGGGGTCCAAAGAATTTTAGCCAAATCAAGGGTTTAAATTTTCTAGACATCCATATAGTTTGACATATTTATCAATGTATCAATAATTCCTTATAGTTTTTAAAACGACCTCATTTTTATGTATATAAATAGGGTTCTTAATGACGACGATAGGGCTAAAGGGGGGAGTGAAACATACGTCAGCCGAAACATGAGTGATATTTGATAATTTTTAAAAATAAGGGACTAATGTAATAATTTGTCAAACTTCAAGGGGTTAAGAAATTAACCCTATTTTTTAATAATGGTTTTGATTTAATACGTTGATTATAAACCTTATCGTAAAATAAACTCCAATCTTTAATATGAAGTTTTTAAAAAATGTCAAAAACTTGAATCTAAAACTAGAGCCA
>JANVCL010000003.1:31265084-31299778 GCA_026546855.1 Erythroxylum incrassatum | reverse complement strand
GTTATGCATTAGTTGTTACTTATAATAACAATGTTCAAGATTAACATTTAATAACATAAAATTAAAGTAGTTTTTTTCCTTTTCTTTTTTTTACTCAAGAATAAATATAGTAAATACTAGTGAATTTATTATTATTAATATCCTCATAAATTATATCCAAATATATGATAAGTTTTTTTTGAGTATTTCAGCCTTTTAGGTTCAGGTTTAAACTTAGAATCGCAAGTTAGAAACCTGAACCTGAACTATGAACTTACAGGTTCGGTTTATGCGGTTCAGGTCCGGTTTATAGGTTCGCAGATTTTCTTGAACACCCCTAATAAGCATCTTTGTATTAGATTTGATGATAGAAGACTTAGAAAAGTATATGGTCTATGTTGTATAATTTGGTAGAGTATTTATGTAGGTTGTGACCTATGTTTAGAATAGAGAATGTTTAAAAGTAATGATTATGTGTGTAATAGAAACTTTCTTTTGTTATGTGAGTAAGTTATAAACTCAACTTCAACCAATTATACTAATTTATTAATATCCATTAATAATCTTAGAAGTGTATCATTTGTGAAAAGAACTTTCAAATAAGAAGTCTTGTATTCTTAAAGATGTCAAATTACTTATTAATCTGTGACATTTGCTATGTATTTTATTAATCTTTAAGGGTGAGTGGCAAACTTAAAATGTGTCTGTGTAGGGGATTTTTGGATGGCTAAAAAATTAAGAGGTCGTTTGGTTCTACTTGTGTTTTTTTGTTGTAATTTTCAGTTTCTATTTTCAACTTTCTTGTTTCTGTTTTTCTTTCAAATAAAAACAAAAACCTGTTTACTTGTTAATGTTAATGTAGTTGTATTTTTATTACTGATAATAATTACATTTTAGATAAAACTTAAAGATAAATTATTTTTAATTAAATAAATTTACTTAATGTCTTATATAATATTTATTAACAAATTATTAATAAAATTATGTTATTTTAATAAAATAAAAATTTATAAATTAATATTTTATTTATAAATTAATATTTATTTGAAATATATTTTAATTATTAAATCAAATTTTATTTGAATATTTATATATTTGAATTTTAATTATATATAATTTAATTATACAAATTAAGTAAAAATTAAATTATTCATAATTTTTTTGATAATTAATTTTAATTTATTAAATATATAAACATAATGTTGAATTAAATTATTCATAATTTTATTAAATAATTAAATAATAAATATCTAATTAATTATAAAAAACAAAAACAAGAAATAAAAACCACTTTTTATGGTTTTCATAATTTTTGAAAACTTGAAGAAACCAAAACAAAAAACAAAAATAAAAAATACAAACAAACAAAAAAATTTAATGAATTTGAAAGCAAAACCAGAAAACCAAAAACAAAAATGGAAACAAACACCTCTTTGTGGTAAATTTTTTTTTAATATTCAAGATAAGAAGTTTTAATACCTCAGACTGAATTATAAGAATTGAATTGAAAAAATAGATTATTGGTTAACATATGCATACCTTGGGGATTACTATGACCAACAACAGCTGTAGGAGGATAAGCAGGTGAAGCAGCAGGACTTGGCATTGGAAAAGTCTTATAAGCAAACATACCTGCTTTTCAAAATTTTGTATTTTAAACAATTAAACTCACAATTTATCAAAATTGCTTTGAGTTGATCTTTTAGAACTCGAATTCCATTGAAAACTCGACCAACTCGATTTTACCTGTTGACTCAGAAGGTTGGACCAGTCTGCCAACCCTACATGGAATGAAATGAGAAAAAAAGTTCTTAGAAGTGGTAAAGAAATTGTACTAACCACATAGGAGTAAGTTTGCTGGAGGTGGTCGCTCCTTTGCAGGGTTTGGGTCATCATCATGTACTCGAATATATAGTTCTTGGCCTAAATACCAGTTCTTCAGCTTTTGAGACCTCAGGTTCCACATTCCTGGATTGTCCAGGTATGCATAAATTGCAGTCCATCCCTTTGGATACACTTGCACTGTTGATCTTACCACAGGATCATATAAGTTGTAGAACCTGCGAGCTTCTGATGTCCATTTTCCATCTCCAAGCCTAAGATCACAGCATATCTTCTCATTTAGCTATTTAGAGCTCCGAAACTCGATTATGGTTGATTATGATACTTACCCTACAACATAGAACCCAAATCCATCCAAATGCCAAGAATCAATTGCAATCACATCGTTCTCAAGCACAATTTCAATCCATCCTTTGTGATTTCCAGTAACGACAAAGACTCCATATGCAGCCTGATCATTGACAGAATGAGTTGGAAACCTATCTAGTTGGTAAGAACCAGTCAGATTCCCGAACTGATCAACAAGTTTTAATGGTGCATCAGGGACAGAGTAGGATATGTTGTTCGCTGCATAACGAGGAACACCTCCAATTTCAACCTCTGAGGATTCTAGGACGAAGGATTGTGATAAGGTAATATTTGTCACGTTGAATGTTCCTTGTGGGTTTGGCCTAGCAGCTCCTGTTGTCATGTTCCACCTGTGAAATGCATATTGAACATGATCAGAAAGTTGAATTTGTGAAAAGGAGTAGACTGATCAAGCCCTGGAAAAGTTACCTGATGGATCTAGCTTGATTGACTGAAAAAGTTAGATCAAAAGGATCAGGCCCTGAAGGGAGAGGACCATTAACTTGTGTAAGGGAATTGGAATAGTGTAGCACTCCTATACCCACAAGAGCGCTGGATTTGCTGGTGTTCAGGAATTTAGAACTTGCTACAATGTAATAATCAGAGTCATCCTGATCAGCTGTGACGAGGACTGAGTAGGATTGACCAACGTGAACATCAAGCGAATCTATTCTTATCTGATTGGTGTAAGATCCTTCTGTTTCAACCAAAACCATCTGGTGGTTCTGAATCCTGAAATTCAAACTCACTGAACTCCCAACATTTGATATTCTGAACCTGTAAGTATTTCCTACATAACATAATCACACAAACATCAGTATTATGAAGATCATTCTGCTAATTTCCAAGTTCAGGGATTTGCTACCTTTTGTGACAGTGAAGGACTCGTAAGCTTTAGACATGCGATGACCATAAGGGCCTTTCCCATTCATAAGTATAATATCAGGAATGTTGTAGTATGCGATAACTGAGTTGCCCAACATCGATCTTGTGCTCTTTAAAGTTTTTTGAAAAATTGATCGAGAAAAATTTTCAACATTGTTAAGAAACCAAGATCATTAAAAGAATGACAGACAAGAACAATCGTTCCCGAAAACTAACCTTGTAATTGTCATAAGACCAGTCTCCAATAAGAAGATCAAATTCAGTTTCTGGTTTAGGAAAAGGAACATTAATGACATAACGGTTGTTTACTCTGATCGGACCATATCCTCCAGCAGCTTTCTGGAAGTTGATAGAGGGAAAGTAGAAAAAACTGCCAATCTGGTCCTTGGTTTGAAACACATATGTCCAGTTTCTTCCAGGCTGAATCGGACAGTTAGTACCAGAAACTCCATCTTGCCAGGAGTTCAGTCTTTGCTGTATCCCATTCCTGGAAGACCATCACCATTAAAAACTTGCTCAAATTGATTGAATCGGACCGGTTATTTCAGCAGAAAAATACCATGTAAAGAGCAATGGTTCATCCAAATCGTTAAAAACATTCACATGCACGAAATCGTTAGTCGTAGCATTGATAAGCGGGCCAGGAAACAATCCGTTGATAGTGATAACCTGTTCAAGCAAAAGGGAAGCAGCTCACACACTAAACATTGGCAAGTGAAGCTGTAAAAACAAAGATTATGGTAAAGGATCACACAGGTTGATTGACCGAAGCAGGTTGAATGGTCGTGTCAAACGCAACCGTCCAGTTCAGAAAGATATCAGCACCACTAGCCACTGCAACAAGAACTGATATCCAAATCGTCCACACTAATAGAGACGCCATTGCGAGTGATACCGAGAAATGATGGGAGTATTTATGTTGGGAAGTGAAGAATCCTAAGATCAGGTTTCAGAAGTACAAACAGAAAAAGGTGATGACCTATCGTTCATTCCAATTACACCATGAAAAGATTCCCGTAAAATAATATAACATATCCATCTTTCACAATGCCCAGTAAGCCGGCGAAATCCATATAAGTATTGCAGCAAAGATCATTAGCCTTGGATTGTTCAACATTGCTCAGAAGCCAGGTTGTAAGTTGCTGTCTATGTTTGACAAGTTCTATGATCACTAGATTCTATTGGAGGACGGCTGTAGTAAAAAGTAGGAAGAGTTTCTTTTTCCACTCGTAATGTTACTTTAAGAATATAAAAGACACGAACTTTCTTATAATTTTACTTATTTTTTTAATTATTTTAAATGATATAAACGTATTGTCTTGACTATACGTTTTATTTTTAGTTTAGACTGCAAAAAAATTACTATAAAAGTAAACCCGACATGATCCATCTTCATCTCTAGGTTTATGAGATTATAGCTGTTACCATCCATCTAAATCGAACAGGCAAGATTTTCAGGAACACAAACATAATCTGCATTCAGTAATGTGTATAAATCTGCTTCTTTCCGGCAACTTATGAAATAATTCGTATACAAAAGCCAACCATTCCAACCCTACACAAGTGACTACAAACCAGATGTTAACAGCTCTAACAGCTAAAGGAGCATGTACAAGTACAACAGCACCAAACATGAACCAATGTGGGGTTTAAGCAGAAGAACTGGCGTCCAGGAGATCTGGTCCCAAATGAAGAGTCCCAGAAGGACGTTTTTTTTAGGAGCAGCAACCACTGTTATGATGTTCCTGATATTCTTGTTTCTGTTTCAGAATCTGCTGTTTCCCTGCTACAGATCCCTTCTCTAATAATGCAGGTGCTTCCAGGATCTGCAAAAAATCAATTTTTTTAATCAGTTTAAACATTTCATGTATGTACAAAGATATGGTCCATAATTAACATTCTTAAAACTTTAGGATTATATACAATATTTGTTGTAAAAATCGACCCGATTAGAGCATATTTGCAGCTAAATAAGAATGAAGAAATAGTAATGAACAGACAAATTTTACATGAAAAACTCCTAAATTAGGAAACCCAGCTGTGGACAAATTCCTTTTTTTTTTTCCTTCCTACTATTCCTGACTTTGTGCAGTCGGCAGCCTTCTTTCTCGACTTTGATGTAGTCGGCAGCAACAATATTTTCAGTTAAATATACGCTCACATGAATCTAATCCAATTTTTCCTCGAGCCACTTTAGAATTCTCTACTAGTATCAGAGTTAGGTTGATAAAGTCTGATAAATAGAGTGGTCTAATGAATGATCATTCATGGAGTAATTTAAATGATTTCGCATTAGTAACAAGTTGAAGAAGAGTTAACCCCCATGTAAATGGATTCAGATGAATGATAATTCAAGAAGTAATTCAAACAATTAGTATTAGTTTCAATTAAGAAGGAACTAACTCGATATATATAAATTCACTTATAAAATAGAGATATTAAAATTTTAAGTAAAATTGTCTCAATAATTTACATACAAATATAAAATTTATAATTTAGTCTTAATTTTTTTAAGTTGAAATTGTATTAAAGAATAATCACCTCACAAATCCTAAATCTAATGACGACCATTCCATTGTTGAGAAAAACTTACCTGTCTTACAAGCTCTATGAAACATTGATGAATGTTTTCTCTGGTTTTAGCACTACATTCGAAAAATGAGCATTTAAGCTCCCATGCAAGAGCTATTCCCTCTTCTGTTGATACTTCTCTTTCACTGTCCTGAAAGGTATTATATCATCAGGATTAGTTTCTCAAATGTATATAATATGGGATGGCAAGGGTTATGCATCAGGTTTGGGCTTTTTAAACAAGAACTTTTTTTTTTCAAGTCTGACTCAGATTGTATCTTTTTTCTGAGGTTTGAGTTGGGCTTGAGATCATTTTGTATATTAATGAATAGTTATCTCAGATCTGCTGAATTTCAATCAAGTCAAATGTTTAGAACCTGATCGAGTTCTAGATCAAAATCGAATAGGAAATGTAACTTACCCTGTCAACTTTATTTCCAACTAGAAACTTGATACTTTCAGGATTAGTTGAGTAAAGCTCCACTTCCCTCGCCCATACATCAGACAAGTTTAAGAAGCTTTCTCTCCTTGTCACATCATAAACTAAAAAGGAATTAAACCAGAGATGAATATTTGAGAAGACAATCTCTATACTGATTTGGATTAACAAAAACAGACTTGATTTGTGTGATAGCCTCATAAATGGCATTACAGAAACATAAATTTCTTACCAAGTATGATTCCATGTGCCCCTCTGTAGTAAGAGCTTGTCAATATCCCAAATCTCTCCTGGCCAGCTGCAATACAAGAAACATGGCAAGAAAATTAACATGTTTCACAGGAAAGTGAAACAACTAAACCTGTTTGGATACCAAGAAAATGGACGAAAATATGTAATGTCAAGAAGTCACGGAGCAGTAACTTAATGAAAATTAAACCTGTATCCCAAATCGTAAGCTTCAACTTTTTGTCCCCAACGTTAAGCGTCTTTACCTTAAAATCTACACCTGTTAGTTCAGAGAAATGAATTAAAATTTTGAAAACTTTTATGAACAGGAAAACACAAGGGAAAAAAAAGGATTGAAACTCCAAGAAATTCATGAACGACTCTAAGTCAATATCATACATCTAAAAGGTAAAAAAGAGAAGGAAAAGATAAAGAAAGAACCTTGAACACGGAGGCCATGTTCCAAACACTTTATAAGCATGAGAGCAAATCAAACACTATCTATGCTACTTCACAAAAACTCATCAAAACCCAGAAAAAGGACAACAAAAGAAGAAGAAGAAGAAGACGGTAAAAGAATCAAGAAACAGAGAGAGTACCAATGGTGGGAGTAAGATCATGAACAGAGTTAGAGATGAAACTCAACAGAAGAGTACTCTTCCCAACACCAGAGTCTCCAATCAGCAATATCTTGAACGAGTAATCATAACTGTTGCTCCCTCCTTTACAAGAACTACCCTTCATTGTTTCTTCGTCCACATAAGCGATAAAGCAACAAACTTTGCCTCGAAAAGACCAAGTTGTCAGATATACACAGAGACTCAAACCTCCGCTCTCAGCGTATCAAAACACGATACAAGGACTGCCATGGCGGGTAGTGCACTTGCGGGATGAATTCGTTAATTGGGTTTGTCTTTATTCATAGTTTAAATCACAAAAATTAAAGAAAATTAACAAAAATATTATTAAAATTAAGAATTATATTGAACAACGTTGAGCCTCGAGAGTGAGACAAGTGTGATCTGTGTTTGAAGAGGTACGTTGCCGACCTCCTACGTTGTGTTCATCGGATCCATCGTATCTTGCCACCTATTTACTACATAATTAATGCTTATGTCCACTTGTGTATTAATATTTATTAATTGTTATTAAAAGATGTTTAATTTATTAATTAATTAGTTATTTTTTATTAATTAATATATTCTTATAAATAAAAATTAATTTTAATTTAATAATATTTTTATTTAAAATTTAAAATTTTCTTTATGTAAAAAAATTTCTTTTAATTATATTTCAAATTATTTATTTTTACTCGATATTTAGCATGTTTTATGATTGTCAGATACTAGTTGAATCTTTTTCAACCTTAAATTTCTTGTTTTATTGATTTAACTTTCGGTTCAATTTTTAAAAATCGAATTTCTGTGGTCAAAAGTTAAGTTAATGCACTAAATTAATTATCAATTTATTAGTATTTATTTTAATTAGTATCTGTTATATAGTTTTAATATTTTTAATTTATAGAAGTTTTGATGTGTTGCTTTTAGTTTTATAAGGAATATTAATCACTTAAAAAGGAATTAATTATTAATTACTAAGTCTTATGAGACTTTCTAAATAGACAAAACTAAGAGGCCTTTGATAATCATTATCTTTTGAATACTAAATAAAATGTATTGATAATTTACTACAAAAGATTTGTAATAATAATAAAATTTATAAATATTTTCTAAACAGTTTATTTACAATAAATTATGATGAATTGAATATATTTTATTATTTAATATATTTAATAAATATAACACACTTAATATAATTAATCTTGATTTTAGATATCATGATCCACATAAATTAATTAACTTATATTCATTATAAATTTTTTTGAGTGAAGATGAAATAGCAAGAATCTTTTATTGTAATTGCCTAATAATATTAACATAAAATTATCAATTTATAACTTATTTTTATATTAAATTATTAATGGTTTCATACAATGTTTTAAAAATCGGACTGAAAGTTGAACCGGTCAGACAAAAGGTTTAAGATTTAAAAGGTTTAACCGATATTAGACCATTATAAAACTGGTTAAAGTTTGAATAAAATTAAAGAGCTAGAAATATGATTGAAAGAAAACGTTTTACTCATCGAAAAACTTGAAGTTTAATTTAAAAAGTTTTTAAATGAAAATTAATTAATTTATTTGAGTTTATGATAACTTATTAATTACTAAAAATTAACTAATTAATTAATTAATCAATTTTTAACAACAAGAGTTATTAAAATAAATCAAATCAAAAGATTAGATGACTAGATTTTTACAGTTGAACCGACTAAATCGATTGAATTTTTTAATCACTGTATTATAAAACAATTAAATTTATAGATATTTTACTCTATAAGTTAAACAAATGTGACAAACAAAAAGTAGTTCAAAGTTGTTAAACTAAAAACCTTTTGTATTAACAAATTGAGTTTGGTTGTGGTCTATTCAGGAAATCCTTAGAATGGGATATAAATGTTGAGATTTGGATAGTTTATAACAGTTAATTTATTTTAGATATATTTTGCCTCCTATGAGATAATCGAGTTGGTGGAGTGAAAAGTATAAAATTAAAAGATTCTATGTTTGAATCCCTTTATTTATGCTCTCTTGATCGAGTCTGTTATATAAGATTTATCTAGTTCAAAATATTCTATTAGCGTGATTTGCTGACTATTACATCAATCTCAAAATTTACCAAATACATATCTAAAATATAATAATCGCGAGTTTCTCCGTTAAAAAAAGGTTTAGTTAAAACAAGATCATCTTTTTGCCTTTTTTTTATTTTGAAAAACAACAATTTAATGATTTAAAAAACAGAAATTGAGGTAAACAGGTCCAACTCAGTAGTTGAAGAATGGGACGAAGAAAACGTAGCTATTTCGACTTCTGTAACAAAACAAAATATTGACCTTACGTCACATAGCACCCTCAAATCTTGTTAAATGGAGCTTTCTTATTGTACGAGTTGCGGGGATAGCAGCTGACCGGGCTGGGCTGCCCAATAATTTCTGCCTATGTTGGGTTGGTCTAGACCACCCAATATTTTCTGCAGAGCCTGGGCCTCATTTGAGATTAAATTGGGCCCAAAATACTAAAACACGATCTGACTTGACTCAACCTATTTTTTCTATTTTTTAAATATAAAATAGAATAAAGCGCATTATTTATTTATACATATCAAGTTTTAGGTCAAGCCAGGTTAGATTTAGATAGCTCAAATTTGAGCCCATCTTGAAGCTCAAGTTTTTGAAGAAAAAAATCTAAGACACGGCCAGCCTAAACTTGATTCGTTGACTTCAAGTACTGAGATTCACGCTTGTAAAGATTATAGGTCTTTTAATTGCATTTATTTAATAATTTTTAAGAAATTTTAATTCCTAATTTAAAGAATATATATATCTTGTCTATGTAACTATCTAACTTAGTTCTTAAATTTAAGTTAAATTAATTAAATTTTATATAAATTAGTATTTTATTATAATTATCACAAATTATTAATTTAAGTTTAGAATAATTCAGTGGAACGATGTACGGTGTTAAGTTACCATATTTGTGACATTGGGTAGTACGTGTTTGATATTTATATTGTGCGTTTTATCGATATTTTTTAATCAAATATCGGATGAAGAATTCTTTTTAAAAAATTAAAATTAAAAGTTTTTTTCAAAATTTTTAGAATTTAATTTTTTTCTAAAATTTCTTACATTACATGGGAAGTATGTTTTTAACCTTAAATTTTATATGTAATTGATTTTTATTATAAAAATTTTGAAATTTATCTATTATATATTTAAAATATCAATTATAGAATTTCCATCGTAACCAAAACTTTATCCAGGAGCTGTACCTAAAATGTCCTAACCATGTCAACGGACGAAGCCTAAGGTACTTAACCAAAAGGCACAGGGCTTGTCGTTCGGTCCGTATTATATAATTAGGGTTAGGACCCACGAGCACTTACTTGCCTTAAAAGACAAGTATTCCCTCAAGACGTGACCTTTACTCTTTCTTAGGCAAAATTAATAATTAACAATTACATTTCGGTGGTTTCCGATTTAATTAAAATTAAATTAAAAATAATTAATTATCACTCAAATTATTAAATTTTATTTTTAATAAAATAAAAGTAACTTCAGTTATTGCGGTGCCTAATAATTATCATCCTATAATAATTTTCTTCTTTGTTAAATTTTATAACCTCACTTGCCTGTCACATCAAATCATTTGTTTCGATTACTCTGTTCCAATCGTGTTCTATTAAATCTTATTTATATATTTACGTGAAATATGTATAAATGTGTGATTAATATTTAATAGAATATGATAGGAACACTCTTGCCTTTTCTTGCCTCAGTTCAAACAATGCTCTGTCTTTTATTTAGTGTGATTACACAAATTATTTGAAACTTAAATTTTAGCGAAATTTTTGTTGAGTGTTGTAATTAAATTATATGAATTTGTAATTAGTAATTTCTTTGGTAAATCATATAAGAATATTACTAATTTAATTAAAAAGTAATTACAGGACAACTCAATTATAAATTTAATATCGAGTTATATTTATAATAAATTAAAATTTTGTACATAAAAATTTTAATTATATTACATAATTTAAAATTAAAAATATAATTTATTCATAAAATTGTATTCCAAATTTTCAAGAAATAATGATGATTTTCTTTACCTTACCTTACCCTTGTCTTAGGCTTATTTGTCACTTTGTAATCATTTTGACATTTAATGAGAACAAAAAGAGGAAAAAAGCAATAATTAAATGCCTCTTATGCAATAACCATTTTTTTCAAACTTTCTTCAACATTTCATCACATCATGCAAACTTATGATTAACTTTCCTTTTTTTTAATTAAAGGAAAACTACTGGGGCAGGTTACAAACACAGTTCTGAAAAAATTGGTCCCTGACATATCCTCAAAAAGGATATATTGGCACCCTAGAGGTGCAATAATGAAGTAGATTACACCAATATCAAAATGTACTGCTTGGGTAGTAAGTCAGTCAGCACATCTGGTGCTTTTTCGGTAACAAGCCGATCAACAACAGACCAATTACTGGTAAACAGTTCGTGAATGCCCGCGACAATAGGGTTGGTCGCCTGCATGCGGTGAGTCGAGGAAGAGAGGAGCTGATGCACCACAAGCAAATCCACTTCCAGCTCTATATGGCGGAAGCCCAAGCGTCAGGCGAGGGATAAGTCGATATAAACACTCCATAATTCAGCAGACATCGGAGTATACCATTCGAGATTTTGTGTAAAACCTGCATAAGAAAAGTAACTTTCTTTTTCTTTAATGCAATGGCAAACAATACTCATATTATTTTAGTAAAATATATAAAATTTTACATTAAGTAGAAATCTCGCTAAGGCGCAAGATTTAGAGAGATATAGTACGCAGCCTTACTCCTAACTAGTAGAAAGATTGTTTTTAATAAAAAAATTTCAAATTCAATTCATCTTTTTTAAAAATTATAATTATCAAATTATAATGCATTTTAATATATTATTGAGTTTACATAATAATTTAGGTATAATAGATTAACTCGTATGGTTTAATTTATAATATTTTTTTTGTTTCTCACGAGGTGTTTTAGGAGGATCCCAATTATGAGAAGGTACATTTAAGCCATTCACACCCAAATTAATTCTCGTTCTAACCGGGTAGGTTTTTTGCAGAAGACAAAGTTCTAACCCTAAGTTTTAACGGCTACATACATAAGGACTGTTCAAACCCTCGACATCATTTAAACTAAAAAAATTCCTTATCAACCCATCTGCAACTTAAATTAATTTATAATAATTTATTTATCAAACAATCTATTTAAAATTAAATGATAGACTGAACCGAACTCATTCGTTCCAGCATTGAATCAGAACATAAGTTAGGAACGAAACACGCTTACCTCAGTCTCACGGTTACAAGCTAGGTTGAAACTTTGATCTTGCAGTGTTTGAAGCCATGAGATTCACATTTCACTTCAGTGGAAACTGAACCCTACCGTAGTACCGAACTCACGTGAACCACTGGGCAAAACGTAATCTAACAAGCTAGGATCCATTGTAGTTAATTGGTCTCTTCAATGTCTTACCATTAACTCACACATACTTTCACTGTTCTTACTTCGATATTCACACTCTCCTCCACCCACCACCATCCTCTTCAAAAGTAATGGATAAACACCAAACGAAAAACCCAAAAATGGAAAATCCTTAAAAATTCAGAAAACATATATATATGTGACGGGTGGGAGTCAAAAATTTCAGTCTGTAACGTCCCAAGAAGTGAGAACCAAATTGCTTGCCATCTAAGGCATCCACATGTTTCTTCATTGTCAATCAATTTGAGAACCTTATCTTTTTTCTCTCCAAACCCTAGAAAGCCCACGCTCAGTCACATCCAGACAAGCTCTGTTTTGTCCTGTTTTTATGGGTTCTGAAACGCCCTCTGCTCCGCCGAGCACGGCGGCGATGACCACTGCCTCGACCACGCCAGCACCACCCTCTCCAACGGCAGCAAAACCAACTACGGCGGCTTTGGCACCTGGGTTTCGGTTCCACCCTACCGACGAAGAGCTTGTGAGCTATTACTTGAAACGGAAGGTTTCTAACAAACCTGTTCGTTTTGATTGTATTGCAGAAGTCGACATCTATAAGAACGAACCTTGGGACTTATCAGGTTACCCTTATCAAATCTTGCCCATTTCATCGATTATCTTAGTCCTTATCTTTTATTCGTTGTTCTGTTCAACATTTAGACATTTGCTTATGTTTGGTTTGGATATATTAAGGAAATTGATAAGAAAGCTTTTTCGTGTTTGTTTATGTCGAACTATGTAGTGTTTTCTCTTATGCTATCTATCTGGAATCTAATTTATGTCTGTATGTGAACGAGTAATCAAGTGTTTATGTGTGAGTGTTTGGTCTATATTTGGACGTGCCTGGAGCTCAAATTCTCTTTTCTATTTGTGCTGTGCGTAATGTGGTTGTTTATGGCTGCTTAGGTCCTTTTGTTGGTCTTTCTTGTGCCCTTTTTCGCATTTCTTGTTTTGCTTTAGCGGTGGATGGGTTTCCAGATTGTAATTCCCCTTTCCATGGGAGAGTAGCCATTTATGTATCTTTCTTGACAAGGTTTTCTTGTTGGGTGGTTGTTTTAGATAAGTCACGGTTGAAAACCAGAGACCAAGAATGGTACTTCTTTGGTGCATTGGACAAGAAATATGGAAATGGAGCACGAATGAATAGGGCAACAGGGAGGGGTTACTGGAAAGCTACTGGCAAGGACAGGGAGGTTAGAGGGGGTTCACAAGTGATAGCAATGAAGAAAACACTCGTGTTTCATAGTGGGCGTGCACCTGGTGGGCAACGCACCAATTGGGTTATGCATGAGTACCGTCTTGTTGATGAAGAATTGGACAGACTCAGAACCTCACAGGTGAGGCTTTTGCAACAATAGTTGAGGACTCTTACATTTCAGGTTTCTGTTTGTTCGAATGGATACACAAGATATTTAAAGTACTTTAACAACTTGTAGGCTATTGCTTATACTGTTTGTTTTACAACAATAGGAAAAATCTAGTATTATGCTTTATATATGAAAATAGCAGTGACCATTGTGAGACTTTTATAATTTAATGCAAGTGCATGTATCTTGTGAAATTTGTTATAATTGCTATTTTTGTAATATAATAAAAAATCAATGTTTTGTCGTTTACCGCCGACCACTTTATTGACATTATTTCGTTTCGTTTGGATGTAGAATGATTCCTATGTGCTGTGTAGAGTGTTTCACAAGAACAACATAGGGCCCCCTAGTGGGAATCGTTATGCTCCGTTCGTTGAGGAGGAGTGGAATGATTACCAACTTGCTGTTATTCCAAGAGAAGATGCTATGGAAGAATTGATGGCCGGTCATGACGGAGTGAACCATGCTGAGCAGGTCTGTAAATAATTGGTAATGCTTAGTATTTGAATGTAGTTAAATCACTGTTTTACCATATATTTGAATTTGTATCACGACAAGTCATGCAGACAACAATGCAACTCTGCTACTAATTTTGCATTGAAACTTTACTAGTTATAGATGTGAGTAATTTTGAACAGAATCATATCTCCAGAGTTCAACAATGAATTCAAATCAGTATTTTTCTTGGTTGATAGGAAAAGAGATGACCACATATGAAACATAATATCTCAATAGATATTCTTTAGAGGGGAAAATTAATAACAATCCTGCATTGAAGAAAGAGACTGGAACAAAGACGATGTGCAAATTTGGAAGTATACAAAGAGCATTGCCTCCAAAGGAAATTGGAAAATATGGAATCAAAATCTCAAATCTTGTTGATAGTTGGATAAAGCCATCAGATGGTTGTGTAAGCAGATCAATCTCTTAAAAGATCTCCTCAACTCATCAACTTTTTGATGTTAGATCAGTTTTCCTTTAGCATTGCCTCCCTTAACCTATCTTCTCCTCATCAATAGTTCTTTCTTGCCCTTAATCTAGACACTTTTCATGTGAGAGATGGGAGCACAATGCTTTCATTTTATTACGAACGAGATACATCATCGAAGACTAAGGTTCCACTTAAGATATATAAATCTCAGAAGCTCTAATGAAATGAGTCCTTTAATGTAGTAGAGGCATGATCATATGAGGGGATGGTGCTGCTTTTCTGTCTCCCTCTCAAGGACCTCTGTGTCCTTTTGCTATTTTCTTTCCATTTCCTTCTGACCAAATTTGATGGTAATCTCTAAGTATGGTTCACTTGATTTAGTAAAGAAAGTGGATTTTAGGATAGCCATTTGATCGGGCAGGAGACTGATATTACATAATGTGAGTTAAGAGCTTCTATGCAACAACTTCTAGGTATTAAGGCATCAAAATATGTGCTGATGGATATCCATTATGTTATGGATGTTATACTCATTATGACCTTCAAACTTTGTCAAAATTGCTCTCTTGGTTTTCACTTTTAGTTTTCTCAAAAAAGCCATTATGTAAGATTTGTCATGTGATGCTTCATTACATATTGGGGTCTTGCAATTGATACTCCATTATGATAGTAGTGCAATCAACATTCCAAATGTTCATTATAACGGCTGTTAAGGTCTTTATGTATCCGTTTCCATTTATAACTGCTTTTAAGGTTTTTCTATTTTAGACGCTATTCCATGGTAAGGTTTGATCTTCAAACTGACATTTAAAAATTGATCTCAGAGAGTAGGATTTGGAGATCGATCATGTTATGTAGTTGATGATTTATTGCAACTCTCTTAGATTATCATTCTGATACTTCTTTTCCATATTTCTCTACCCTCAGTAAATTTACTTTTAAGCTTACGTGTTAGACAGTGAAATTGCGTGATCTGACTTCTCTACAGAGATAAGGAAAGCTACAAACATATATTACCACCCCAAACATGTTAGAAAACTCTGGTTCACCTTTGTGTAACTATATATATATATTGATATTGGTATGTTATAGAATATTTTCCTTATCTATATATCACATTCCTTAGAAAACCATATAATTTAAGTCAAATTCATAGTTGCAAGCACTTATTATCAGTTTGTGATAGTTGCTTTTGTGGCCATTATTCTGTGAAACCAAGTTGGACATTGCTTATTACTAATGATTTAAAGAGTTTTAACCATTCAGATGAAATTAACCACTTCCTCCTTTTGGCATTTCAAACAGTATTTAGTAATCTGTTACTGTGTTATTCAGCTGTTTTGTTTAGGGCTATGATGGAAAGGTGATTCCAGCTCATTTCTATAAAAAGGCATTGGAGTTTGAAGTGTCAAAGATATTCAAATAAGGAATGACGACTTGACAGTCATAAATGTGGAAAAGTTAACAGGGTTAGATTTGAAATGGAGGAAATTGTTCGTGGATTTATGGCAAGAACTAGGCTTGGATAGAGTTTTTTTTTAAGAAATATTAACTTGAGCTGAAAGTAGAGGTTCGTATGAAGAAAGTATTAGGTGAATGTGACTTTACATTATTGGAAATACAATATGAATATGCATTAGGCTTTAGAGTGTCTGGTTGTAAATTGGAAGGAGACGTAAAGCTTACGCTCAGTCTGGTTAAATCCTTTTGAATGACACTATTTTTCACGTCTTAGTCACACGGGATCTCGGGACTGAGAACAAAGGTTTCCAATTTGGTTTTTCAAAAACCTTTTTGCTGAAACTTTCACCAATTAGTTGATTTGAGGTTTCAAAGTGTCTGCAATTCGTGTTGACGGAAACATGTTTTAGATTGATAGATTTTTACAGTGGTTACAACATTAATAATGGACTTCATGGATGTGCAGCAAATGAGGCGTCTGGGCAAGCAGAAAATAACATATTTATATTTCAGTTAGTCTGTAAGTGGCTTAATGATAAATATCAATTTGCTGAAACTAGTGGATATGAAGCATTCATAGGTTAGCCAACGGTACAATTGTAGCTGAGCATGCAAGATGCAAGAAATGCCTCCAACGTTCATTTGTATCATATGCAAAATTATGAAGATATGCAGTCAGATAGTTCATGGTTGAAGTCGGTTTTTTATGCAGACATTATTGATCTAACAACTTACGGCTACTAAAAGCCTCGAAAACTCATCAACCTTCACTAAGCATGAGGACAAACTCTTTTACTTGTTTATCTAGTCTTATATCTAGCTTCTTATGTATAAACCTGAACTAAGATGAGTATATGCGCCCTAGCTATGCTGCTTGTATTTAATTTCATTAGATTGTGACGTAACTGCTACAAGAACTGATCAGGAAATAGCGACATGGGTAGTTTCATTTTCAATTTAACTGAACAGCAGATACAAAGGGAGGCCAAGTACAACATATTTGAGTCACAAAAGAGTTTGCCTTCTGCTGATGTTTATTCAGTGTGATTTTTAGTGTTTATGGAGGAATTCAAATTAGAATCATAACGAATTTACTTTACATATTTGTTTTCCTTATTGTGAAAATACTGGTTTGCATGTTCTCCATCTTCTATTTGCAACGGAATTTAACATATGCACGGAAAAGAAGCAAAGTTACACAAGTTGTTTTAACTTTATGCAGGATAGTCATTCCTTCAGTAAGGATCTTCATAGTAGTGAAGAATGTCTAACAGTATCCAGAAATGCTTTACCTGTGTTCAAAACTGAAAAGGAGGAGAATTGTCCTCCTCTATGTGTGCTTAACACAGAGGCATCGTTCCCTCTACTCCAATATAAGAGGAGAAAGCATGGAAATGATACAGGGTCCAATCGCTCAAATGCTTCGGAGGATTCGGTAATGACATTGCAGGATCTTGGCTCATCTTCAAATATTACAGCAAGAGCTGCTGCAGAAACAAGAACAGCAATATCTGCATTATTGGAATTCTCTCTGATGGAATCCGCTGGGACAAAAGAACCTTCCCCGGCTCCTCCTAGACCTAAAATCAATCTTGCTACGCTCGACTCAACTGTGCCTCCTGGCTGCATGAAATTTATAGAGGACTTGCAGGATCAGATCCACAGGATTTCTGTTGAAAAAGAGTCAATGAGGCTTGAAATGATGAGTGCTCAGGCCATGATCAGCATTCTTCAGTCTCGCATCGAGCTTGTCACCAAGGAAAATCAGGAGTTGAAACGAAAAGTCCGAGTTGCCGACAATATAAAGTGAGGAATCGCGGAAGCATCCAGGATGTTAAATTAGCATTCGTGGCCATTTGAACCAACTACAGATGTTTTCACCCTCGAGTCGAAACTGACTGAGAGTGGAAGCAGGTTAGGATGTATGGTTGTGTAACTCCTGCTTGTAAGGCTAGTCAGACCTTTGGATTTTGTTATCTGTACTGTAGTGTTAGAACCTAGATTGCAGCATTTTAAACTGAAACTTCATTATTTATACATACATAGAGCTCATCCCAGCTGTTCAAACTTGTATTAGTATGGAGGAACTTTGTAGGGTTCGCGGAGAAGACAAAGCATCCGAAACAGTGCGACTACGGTTTCGCGGATATCGAAAAGCAAAAACATGTTGAATTTTCTCTGAAATTTAGAACTTAGTATGGTAAGTTGCCCTTTTGCCTGATGGCAAAATTGTGAATGCATCAAAGCGTGACAAGTAGTGATGGCAATAGGTCTGGGTCGAGTCTCAGAGTAGTTTTGACTTAGCTAAATCCTCTCTCCTTTTTATTCGGGCTCTAATATTTAAGTCATTTATTTATATAAGACCTATATAAATGGACGACTTAAATTAAAAAGAGACAGATTAGGGTCAAAATAAGGAGCCAGAGGATCTGTCCCCGTTTTGACTAGGATTAAGTAAATATATATATTTTTAAAAAATTAAAAGTGGTATTATTTAGCTTAACTATTTTAGATGAGCTAGGTAGTTTGAGTCTGGTCCATCGGTCCAAAGTTTAGTCAAGTCATATTTGAGAGCGGTCAAATTTTGCCGTCTGTAATAACAAGTGAATTGAATAAAATGGTATCGTTTTGAATAAAATTTTCAAAATAATGATTGTTTTTGTTATACATTTTAAAAAATTAAAATTAAAATAACATCATTTTAAAAGAGTGGTTGAGCGATTTAAATCTTTTTAGTCGAGCTTTAGGTCAACTCCTTAAGTTTAAATTTGACCCGAAATTTGATCAAAACAACTATAACTCATTGATGGTTTAAACTCGGGTAGAAATAGATTGAGTTGAGTTGAGCTCAGGTATAATATCATTTCTAAATATATCATCCTTGAATCTTTAGGCCTTGTTTGGTTGAGAGGTTAGTAATAGAACGAGATGGAATATAACATACTTCTATCGTTTAGTTGAGAGTTTCATAATAAAATGGGATAAAAGCAGAAGATTTCATGTTACATTCTATTTCATCCTAAACAATGAAAATAAGAAACCTCCGATTCGAGAGGTTTAGGATTGAATATAAACTAATAAACACATACTACCTAATACACCCTCATTAATTTTTTTAAATACCAATTATTTCTTTTAACCCTAACCTCCTTTACTCCAGACTTATTTATTACGATCCACAAAAATTGTATATAATTAATAATATTTTTACATTATTTCTCCTTACCTTAATAATAATAATATTTTTATATTATTAATAATTTAATAAAAAATTTAATAAAAATTTTATTAATAAAAAATAGAAAATATATTAAAAATTATTCTTTATTTGTTTGTATATATTTCTATAAAAATAAAAATAAAAATAAATTATTTTAAATATAAATCACATATAATAAAATAAAAGTTATCAAATGATTAATAATAACAACATTTTTATATAATTAATAATAAATTGTATATAATTAATAATAAAATAATAAAACTTTTAATAAAATTTTCATTACTTTAAAATAGAAAATAAAAAATTATTTGTCACAGTTGTGACTTGAATCGTGACTTTTTAATTGGACATAATTTTTGTTTTAAAATCATATCATTAAACCTCTTGTAACAACTATTTTAATATCAAAAGTATAATAGTTATTTATTATACTTTACATTACATTCTATTTATCTTCTAAACAATATTTCACTACATTATATTATGAATCTTTCCATCCCACCCAAGTAACTTTTCATTATATTACATTTCATTCCATTATAAATCGTTCTATTCTTTTCTATTCCATTAATTAACAATCATCCAGACCTTTATTATTTCTAATAAACTGAAAAACAAAGTCTTTTATGTGCCTAAAACCAAACAAAAATGTTAAAATAGAATTAACAAATAATAAGGAAACCATTAAATAAAACGGTGTCGTAACTCAAAATCATTGAGAAAAGCAAACGACGCCTTACTTTAATGTCTCGTCTTGTGGCCTACAACCTCAGACGCCTCCCTCTCCCCGCGCCTCCCTCTCTCTCTCTCTCTCCGTCTCTTTAAGTATCTGAAGATACGCTGATTTCTAGTTTCAACCGTCGCCGATCGACATAAGAGTAAGCTATTATTTGCTGATTTGAAGTTTTTTTATGCGTTTGTATCTGGGCATATCAATGCGTGGGAAGAAATTACAACTACTCCTCTTTGTATTGTTAATGGGATTGAAATATATGTTGGTTGTCGTGTTTAATGTTGGTCTGTGGTTGTCTTTATGAAATTTCTAATTTGGTTTCTAAATTCTGTTTTGTCGATAAAGATGCTTTCTTGTTCCGGCCATGTTGGAGGGAAGAAGAAGTGCTTCGTTACTTTTTTTTTAATTATCAATTTCCTACTTCAGCCTGCTTTTGTGTTTATCTTTCTTGTGATGATTTGTCTATGCTAAGGTTGTTGTTGTTCCCTTAGTTCTAGTTTGCCTATCTAATGTTCAAGTAGACTGTTTCTGATTTGTCCCCTTTTGGTATTTTTTATGTTACTCCTTTTCGGTTGGGTATTTTCTTACTTGGGTTGTATTTTGTCCTTGCAGCTCTTGGTTTTGTCTGGGTGCATCGTTTAGTGTTCATCTTCATGGCAACTAGTAAGTTCTTTTAAGGATTTTTGAGTGAGATTCTTCTTTTTTTCTTAATCTGTTTCCAGTTTCATGTTAACTGCTTCCTTATTTACCTTCGGTATGGTGTTCACTGGTGCATAGGGCTTCAGTTTGAGAACAACTGCGAAGTTGGTGTATTCTCCAAGCTGACAAATGCATATTGTTTGGTTGCAATTGGAGGTTCAGAGAGCTTTTACAGGTACGAAACTTTCGGTTTATCTTATGTAAAAATTTTAGTATCGACTTTGTTAATTGGTTTTATTTGTGTGGTTTGTGACTCTTTTCCAGTGTCTTCGAGTCAGAATTAGCTGATGTCATTCCTGTGGTTAAGACCTCAATTGCAGGCACTCGGATAATTGGACGGCTATGTGCGGGTGAGAAATTTTCACTCTTTCAAGGATTGTTTCATTGGGTTTAATTATATACGTGCTGTCTTACTCCCAAGTGTTAACTGCTGGCAGGGAACAAGAAAGGGCTTCTCGTGCCACACAACACTACTGACCAAGGTAAGATTATTATGATGATTGATTTAATAGGAAGAATTGAAGTGGTTGCATTTAAGTGAGCTCTTTATGCTTTTCAACGTTTTATCAGTGTAAATTGCCCTGAATGTCATGAATGCATGTTTTCACAAGCAGCTCATTTAAATATTCCATCATCATGTTCCTTCAATGGTTCTTGTTGCTTGTTTCCTAATTGGGAGGTTCGGCTAAGTTGTCGAGGTCTCAACGCAAGGAAGCGTGTGATGACCATCTACTGATCTGTCATTATTATGACTATTAACTTTATTCATCATGAGATTACTTTTGTTACCATCTACAATGATGATAGTTAACTCTTATTGTTAAGAGCACAATAGCATTTTGACCTGACTAAACAATTTGCTCTGGCTTGAATTTGGAATGACAATATTTTCATTGGCATTTTAGTTTGCCCTTAGGATGCATTTTTTCTGTCTTTTATTAGAAAACTTTGCGTTCATTATGACCCTTTTCAGACTCCCGCAAAGGGAGGAGCCTTGTGCACTAGGTACGTTGACTTTTTTTATTAGGAAATTTTGTGTTCTAACTGTGCAACTTTTTCTTTTTGTGAAGAACTCCAGCACTTGAGGAACAGTCTACCTGATCAAGTTGTTGTGCAGCGAACAGAGGAGAGACTTTCTGCGTTAGGGAATTGCATAGCATGTAATGACCATGTTGCTCTTGCCCACACTGATCTTGACAAGGTAAGATTTCACATTCTCGAAAATCTGCTTGATATTGCAACAATTAATCATGCAGGTGCCCAAATTGATATTCAAGTTCTAGCAGTTATATGTGGTGTTTGAAAATGCCTTGGTTGACTCACATTCTTGACCTTAAAAAACCTTATCTGAACCAGTGGCGCCATAAGCTATTTAGATTAGCATTAAAGATCCCTGCATAGTTAGTTGCTACATATGTTCATATGTTCCTATTATCCTGATCAGGCAACTGAGGAGATAATTGCTGATGTTCTTGGAGTCGAAGTGTTTAGACAGACCATTGCCGGAAACATTCTCGTGGGCAGCTTTTGTTCGTTTTCTAACAGAGGCGGCTTGGTATGAGATACCCATTTCATCTTCAATTCCAAAGCACTGAATTCAACCTATTGTGCCTCTAACCAAAAACATTTTGTTTAATCAGGTCCATCCACACACTTCAATTGAAGACTTGGATGAACTTTCAACACTCCTGCAGGTCCCTTTGGTTGCCGGGACTGTTAACCGGGGTAGCGAAGTGATAGCTGCCGGAATGGTGGTAAATGACTGGACAGCATTCTGTGGATCAGCCACTACGGCAACAGAACTCTCGGTTATTGAGAGTGTCTTCAAGTTGAGGGAAGCTCAACCGAATGCCATTGTTGATGAGATGAGGAAATCGTTAATTGACAGTTATGTCTAAGTTAAGCTGGTTGCAGTTGCATTACTCCTCTATAATGGGAACATGTTTATGTTTGTTTTTTGCAGTAAAAGATCTTTTCATAAGTTGCAATCATATTGTGTACTATATACCCTAAATTCTGCAAGTGTAGTAGTTCCATAACTCTCTGTTGTATCAAAGTTGATATTTCTTCCCAAATCCTTGGAATGAAGATATGGTACTTATTTCTTGCACGCCAGAGGTTCCCCTGGACATAAGGAGCAACAAATTTATAAAGAGACAAATTTGATTGAGTGATCATCTATAAGAATCAAACTCTGGTCGATAGTCCAAGTCTTATCCCACAAGTAATATGTTAAGTCTCTGACGCTCTATCTCGAACATTTTCTGTTTTATATATTTATTTGCTCCCAAAATTATGATTTCATTCTGAATTTTTATTTTTATTATTAAAATTTAATCCGAAGTCCTGCCTTTTTTAATTTTATTTAACTATTTTATAGTTCATTTTATTAAAATTTTATAATATTAATAATTAAAAAAATTAAAATATCAAATAGTTTAATAATAAAAATTTTAAATAATTTAATTTTACTGTTAGGTTTATAACTTTAAGATTGAATTTACACTTTTGTTGTTGAAAATAATTAGTTTATTAAATAACTGATAATTTCTAAAAATTAGTAAATTTTTTATAAATAAATAAATTAATTAATTTTTAATTAAAATTTAATTTTTTATGAATAAGGTAATCTTTTAATTATATTTATCTAATAAGTCTTACTCGTTATCTTTTAATAATATAGTAATATAATACCTTGACGGATGCAATTGCGTCAGTACTCTTTTGAGACCATACAGTCTGAACTTTTCCACGTGGCGCGTTTTAGTTGCGCCAAGTAATCAAGAAGCTTCTAGATTTATTGGTACAGCTTCCGAACCCAGCAGTACAGTCCTATAAACTGCCGCCACGTCATGTCGGTGGCCGTGACCCTAGCGCTTCTCACCGCACCGATCTTTCTTAGAAAACTAGCGCAGTCTCGTCACCTGACCAAACCTTCGTCTCTAAGGCTCTTTTCGCTGTTTCCATTAGATGAAAACCTAATTGGGAATTCCCCCAATTTCTAAAACCCTAATTACTCAAAGGAAATTATTAGGTTGATGGCAACTTCTCTTGCTCCAGGGTTTCGATTTCACCCTACCGATGAGGAACTAGTCCGATACTACCTGAGGCGAAAGGTCACCGGCAAACCTCTTCGATTCGATGCTATATCCGTCATCGACATTTACAAGTCCGAGCCATGGGATCTCCCAGGTCCTATTTCTTTAAAAAAAATTTCTTTTTTCTTGTTTCTTTTTTGTACGCATATATATCAGAATGTGAGCTACATATATAGGGTCAACATTTGGCGGGAAAAATTAAGAAATTCCGTTAATGTTGGATTGTTAGAGGTGTAGGTGTTAGTGGGCTCTTGAAGGAAACAACTTTATAAATAAATCCACGGGTGATGAACTTGGGATTGATTCAATGGAAGTCTGGGTGAGGATTTATAGTCTGATACCGGTTTTGAGGTCAATTGTAGGATGGAATTCTTCTCATCGACTGGGTAAAGCCTTATATATGGCAAAGAGGTCTCAAGAGGTTTTATTTTACTTCTTTTTTGGGTCCATTGGGAAAGAAGAAATCAGAGGTTAAAAAAAAAATCCCTGAAAGACTGAATTCTCATTCAGAGGAGTTGAGGTTTATCGTTATCCGTTTTATGTTGGACTTTAAAGCTCTTATTAGACGTTTGTTTAGTGTTAGATTTGTGCTGTTGTTTAGTTGCTTTTAGTTCTTGAGCTTCGGTTCTTGCTTGCAATAATTTTCTAGTTTTCCAGCCTTTAGATGTTATCAAGTCCTGCAGATGTTTAGTCGCGTGTGTTGTTATGTCATTGGTATTCATTAAACTGTCAATGAGAGGATTAAATTATTAAATTGTAGAAATGATAAAAGAGTAAACTTCCTGAATATGTGTTGTTAATACTTGCTTTTGTATTTTCAGCCAAGTCAAAGTTGAAGACCAGAGACTTGGAATGGTACTTTTTTAGTGCCTTGGATAAGAAGTATAGCAATGGTTCAAAGACAAACCGGGCTACTGAAAAAGGGTACTGGAAAACAACCGGGAAGGACCGTCCTATTCAGAGCAATTCTCGAAAAGTAGGAATGAAGAAAACCCTTGTATACCACCAGGGGCGTGCTCCACATGGTACACGTTCCAACTGGGTGATGCATGAGTACCGTCTTGTGGATGAGGAATTGGAGAAAACAGGAATTTCTCAGGTGAAACTGAATTCATCTTAACGATAGCATTTCAACCTTTGTTCCTGTTCCTTTGACCTTTACCATTTTTGGGGTTTTTTAGGGATACTAGTGGGTAGTGGGTTTGAATGTGGTGTGCCTTTTATGCTAATATTGGGATCTTCATATAGTGTCCCCACATGTATTGATATTTTTGGTCTTCTGTTGTTTGGTGGGGAAGGATGCGTTTGTGATCTGCAGGATTTTTGAAAAGAGCGGAACAGGGCCCAAGAATGGAGAACAGTATGGAGCTCCATTTATTGAGGAAGAATGGGATGATGATGAACTAATTCCTTTACCAGGTGAAGAAATGGCGGTGCCTGATGAACTGGTAGTTGGTGATGAAGCTTATATCGAAACGAATGACCCTGAACAGGTTTTTACCAGTATACTTCACTTTTTTTTTTCTGAAGTATGAGTGCTAGCCTGCTGACAAACCGAAGGCCATCTGATGAAAACAATGTCACCAGTTCTAATAGCTTGCCTACAAACTTAAAAACTAAAAGCCATCTGAGGAAAACATTTCACCAGTTCTAAATTTTTTTGCTCATAGCTTTTGGTACATGCCACCTTATTAAAATTTGCCCTACCTAATTCTACAGCATGCTTGTCTGTGTCAATGAGTATTTAGGAACTATGTTGCTTGCTGCCTAGATGTTTGCGCTAATCAATATTTTTATTCACATACCTTTTATTTTTGTATTGACAGAGAACCATATGGTCCCATTCTTGTAACTTTGATGTGATATTGATTAATGATTATTGAACTTGAAGAACATCGTATCTCCAGCTAATTGGATCGTTCAGTTAATGTGCCAATTTGCTTTCCTTAAGAAACAGGCAGTTCTTTATTTGTTGTTAACAATTCTCCGACCTTGCAGTAAACATGTTATATATATTTTTCTTTTGCATGGTTTGCAATGCGTCTTAAATTCAAGTTTTCTTATTTTTGTGTTTTCAACAGAATTTTGATATGGCTGAAGACGGTGCTGTTCCATTGAACTCCTATAATTTTGAAACAAACAACAATGTGGAGCACCTCAGAAATTTTGATGAATATGATCTGAAGCCTATTTTAGGCAGTGGAGAGAAATATGGTCCAGATATCCCTGACAAAGAGCTGTTAATTTCACCTGGTTTACATGAAATGGAAGAAAAGACACTGAAAGATGAATTTGTTGAAATATCAAGCAACAAAATTAATGATGATCATTTTAGTAACTTGCTTGATACCCCATTCCTAGATGCGTCTGATGATCCTACAGTCAATGAAGGATTTTTCTTGGAAGCTAATGATCTTTCCAATCCGGTGGATCCAAATTCAGTGGGAGACCTCTCAGGTTTTGATGTTGATGAGTATTTTAATTTCTTCGATGCTACTGACATGAACATGACTTTTGATCCAGCACAGTTATTGGGATTTGAAGATTCAGTATCTGATCAAAAGCCTGAAATACATGAGGTTAATTTCACTGCGAGTCTTTTTATATGCTTTTATAATTCTTGGAAGTTGGTTGCATTTACTAACTTGAGGTTGTATCAGGATATAAATGGCGAAAGTATGGAAGTGACAACAGCAGGACATGATAATGCTGAAGCATCCTCCTCTAAACAAAAGCCAAGTGGCATGGGATTAGATTCTGGTATGTTCAACCCTTTTGACTTATCATCACCTTCTGTTTTCTGTTTTATTTTCCCCCAAAGGTGATCGAATGTCAAGTTACTTAAATAGTTATTTGATGTGGACTTTTTTTTTTGGTTCCCTGTTGTAGATGTGAAATATCCGTTTCTCAAGCAGGCCAGTCATATTTTGGGTGGCATTCCTGCACCTCCTGCCTTTGCATCCGAGTTCCCTATCAAGGATGCATCTCTACGACTAAATCCGGCGCAACCTTCCAGTTCTATTCATCTTACAGCTGGCATGATAAGAATCGAGAACATGAGTTTAGAAGGCAATGTGATGGATTGGCCACTGGGGAAGAACACCAACGTCAATATTGTCCTCCCTTTTGGCTTACTGCAAGGTGATATTAATCCTACCAGCTCGTTGTCAGTAACCAACTTACTCGCCGTGAAGATGGGGTCTGTCATGGCGCAATGCTGGTTCTTTTTAATGTTCTTCTGGGTCTTAATTTTTGCTGTTAGTTATAAGATAGGTACCTATATATGCACCAAGTGACTTACGACTGATGAAGTTAAGGCCAATAACATCGCAAGCTGTTTCCTGGTTTTTATTGGGGTGGTAAGTAAAAGCCCTTATAGCTTGATTGCTGATTTGGACACTGGACTCACAGATCCATTGGTTACATTGAAACCAAACTTATGTTTAAGTCCATGGCATGTGCCATTTATTATAGATGGTGAAAGTGTTTACCATACGTTCTATTTGTAGCAGTCTGGTTTGTTAACCCTAACTCAAATGCTGTTTGATAGGTATATTATACGAAGATTGTTTCAGTAGGTTTCTTTTCTCAAGGAGCATTGATAACTTGGTTATGCTTATCCCTCTTTGACTTACCTTTTGATGTTCTATTTTGTAATTTGATGGTTATCCTTATCCCTCTTTTCGACTTACCTTTTCACTTTTTATTTGCAATTTGAGATATGCTTGAGGAAGTAAATTTTATGCGATGTACTTGGGAATCATATTTAGGGAGCCATTGAAGGCATCTTGATTCCATTACTACTAATTATAGGAAAATTTGAAGCTGTTGTGCTACAGACTCACAAATGATTTTGAGTGAATCCAATGATAACATCTTATTATAGGAAAATTTGAAGCTGTTGTGCTACAGACTCACAAATGATTTTGAGTGAATCCAATGATAACATCTTAGTGATTGACTCGATAGCCCTGGTCGGTGCAATCACCTACAGGTGGCAGGATTGTCACACACAAATAATACGGCCAAGGTGGTCGCCTACGATGGTTCTGATACAAAAATCTCTACAGAATGGCTTAAGGCAGTTGATGCACAACACATTTGCATTTTCTTTAAGCAATGGTTTCCATAAACATATATCTTAGACCGAAGAAATTCTATCAGTAACTATCAGAAGTATCCTTACAAGAAAATTTATGTTTCTGAATACTAGTTACATTTCTCCCGGAAGCATAGTATCCTCCTTTATATCACAATAAGCAATACCCTGAAAAGGAAGAAGAGTTTCAAGTTATTGATCTGAGAGTCTAAAAGAGCGTAAACTCAGAAAAATGGTGTAGAAATTGCAGTCACCTCTCCGGTTAGGTGGGCTACACATCTCTTCTCTGCTAGCAGTTCAGCTTCAGTCTGCAAATTTCATAAATGCAGAAGTTTTTGAGAATCTGAGCTTGAATAGAAGTGAATAGACGGTTACAGAATATAATACAAGAAATGATTCTTCCAACCAGTTATCCAAAACCATTCCTATATGTTCCATGTGAATGCTTATATAAATTCTATAAGTTGTTTTGGATTGCTGATTAGGAAGAAGATTTACCTTAGCAATTCGTTTGCGGAGGTAATCGTCAAAAATTATGTCCTTGACAAGTTCATAATCACCATCTCCCTGGGATATGGTTCAGAAATGATGATCCCAGTTGATGAAATCATATGGATAAGAAGTGCTCAACAAGAAAAGAAAGAAAGAACGCTTACTTTGGATCTGCATGGCATGCTGAAAACTAGAAAAGAGAAAGAAAGAACACTCACTTTGGATCTGCATGGCATGCTGAAAACTAAGTCTTCTGCTATTCCGTAAGGATTCCCATTTGTATAAACCTACGTTTGAACATAAACGAGGACATTAGGGTGAGCCATCGAGAGGTTTTATGTGTGACCAGGACGTTAGGGCGAGGGCATAGGGTGGCTGTTCCGTTTCCGGTGCTACCCTGTGCCTCTCTCCATCCATTCATCCATTCCTCTCCATAAGTTGGCACACGGAAATGGGCATAGGTGAATTGATTCCGGTGGGTGAGCCATCGAAACTAGTTTCATCCATCTTATTCCCTATCCAACCTTTTGAAGTTCGTTAGATCAGTTTCTTAGACAATTTATAAATGAGAACAAGTTCAAACTAGCATTTATCATACACCATATTGGAATGAAATGCAACGTTTTTCTCACCGGAGGCCGGACTCTGATCCTAATTGAGAAAAATGAAAACTTATATACTGATCTTAACTTTCAGATTCTTAAGAAATAGTAGTCAGGTTCTTGAAATTGGAGACGTAAATGGGTAAGTAGTTAAGCATAATCAGGAAGATATGAACATACTCCAGAAGAGAACCAATCGCCCTCAGGAGTGGGAATTACAAGAGACTTCATGGCATCTACAATCGAAACAGCAGTTGATGCCGCCGAAGATCGTCCCCACTTCTGAATAAGCACTCCACCTCTCTGCGAAAGAAAGAAAAAATGTAAACGTTAGGCTTTATATAATCATAATTTTGGAATATGGCATTTGAGAACATCACCTTTTGAATCTTCTCAGTGAACTCTTCTTCCAACCATTTGTGATCCTTTATAACCTCTTTGACGGGTAAGCCGTTGATTCTAGCATTCAGGAAGTCAGGAACCTGTAAAATCATTCAAGGTTTCCTTCAGCACAAGTTGAGGGGAACTTAATCAAATCTGGTCACAGCAGTTTATGAAAATGATTCAAGTGACCTGAGTGGTTGAGTGGTTTCCCCAAATGGTCATATTCGACACTTTATCGTAGAAAACTCCTGCTTTTAGTGCAAGCTACAAAAAAGCAACCTTCCAACTTAAATTGTTGAACCTGATGACAATTTAGTGCTACTCAATGAGAAAGTTCGTGTTTCAAAATTGTCCTACCTGACATTTTGCTCTGTTCTCATCCAACCTAGTCAAAGCATGGAAATTCTTTGCAGGTATGTTCGGAGCATTTTTCAAACAAATTAACGCACTGAACAAAAAAAAAAAATCGATGTAACCAACATCGAAAGGAAATGAACTACATATCTATCAAGAAAATTACAGAAGGAAAAAAGAAAACTTGTTACTTCTTACTTTGTGTTACAGGGGTTGCCCACCACTATCACCTTAACATTACGAGAAGCAACAGCATTTAATGCTTTACCCTGATATGATCAAAAGATGAATATAAGGACCAGACAACATGGCCAAATGTAAAATGTGATCGGACAAAGGAATGGCAACCTGCTCCGCGAATATTTGTCCATTGATATCTAGCAAGCCAGCACGCTCCATCCCAGGTCCTCGAGGTTTTGCTCCGATTAAAAGAGCCCATTCTGCATCTTGAAATACCTCGTATGGATCTATTCCAATTTTCACTTCCCTTAACAAAGGAAACAGGGAATCCTCAAGTTCCATTGCAACTCCTGTGAAGAAATTTCTCATCATCTAGGGAATCACAGTTCACAGTGCACAACATTGGAAGATAGTCAAATTCATGACGTTAAATAATTGGCAATGGAGTAATTGAAGAACTCGGCAGTTCAGGTTTTACAAATAACAAATGAAAAGCTTTATTAACAAACTAAAGATTATACCTAAATTTGCTCAATATCATACCTTCAAGAGCTTGAAGTGATCTTTCTGATCCCAATAGTTTCAATGCAATTGGCTGATCTGGCCCCAGAACCTCACCAGCTGCAAGCTGGGACCATAATACAAGTCAGGAAACCCACAAAGTTGGAGGAAAATATGCTTCCTTTATAACTGAATAACCCGAACAACTATCACCTAGGAAAAGACTAGATCATTAGACATCGGGGTATGATTTGGATCATTCATTTTGAATTGTCTTAAGCATTTAAACAAATAAGCCATCCACTGTAATCTTCCCTGAATAAAGTTGACATCCTGATACTAATGAAAAACAGAACAAACTTTTGCTTTCTCGGAGCCTTATCTTTCCGAATCCACATCCTTGGAGGCTTATCTTTACAAATTCATCTAATAAGCTATTAACCCTCTTGTTGGCAATCATTGATTCTGAGATTCATCTCAACATTTGAATCTGGTTAGCTTGCCAAAATAGGCTTACCATTTATGCATTTGGGACATGATCCTTTCACTCAGAATGAATGGAGGCAGAAAAAGCTAAAATCCGTCAAAAGCAAAAAACCTCACTTTAAAGAGAAGATGATTAGATATCATTCCTGCAGCACCAGATACTGCTACATTGACTAGTTTCTTCCACGATTTTGTCTCATCTTCCTGCAGAAGAATTGAAATTTTGGTGTAATTATCTTCATAAAAAACAAACTATACCAAGAATCAAGACAATGAAAGCCTTATAACTTATTGATCACCGGGTTTATGCTAATTGTATGATGTTTCCAGAATACTCAAAGCCATGGCTGTCCTTAAAGAAAATACTCAAAGCAACCATTTTTGGGTCCATCAACAAACAACAGTGATGCACTCACTCCAGCAAGAACATGAAAAATTAATGCAGAAATCACATCTCGAAATCACAAAACAGAACATAAAGCATCCATGAAAAAGAAAAATAAGCACAAGTCATAAACTTGCGTTTGAAGGAGAGAAACAAAAAAGGAAGGCTTTAACATACAGCCTTAAGATCATATGTTAGGCAGAAAACGCCATAACAATCGGATTTGTTTTTGGATTCCTCCGGCGGGACCGCAACAGGTGCTTGAACTTGACTAAACAAAGCCAAACCGAACCAAGTTAAACAAAATTGACCAAAGGGTTCCTTAAAATAACAAAAAGGTAAGACCTTTACTTGACAGAGCAAGAGATATTGAAGTGTCGAGCTCGAGAGATGGGTCGAAGAGAGCGACGTAGATTGTTGTACAGACGAGTGGAGGAGAGCGAAAGCTGTGAAGAGTAGTGGAGACGACTTGCCGTCTTGGTGCTAGCAGTAGCAGGAGATGTTAGCTCTGCCACTCCCATTATTTCTCAGGCCAACTTCTTCAAAACAGTGCTCAAATATTCACAGAAACAGAAAAACAGAGAGCTTGATGATAACTATCCAGTGAAACAGGGGCGGGAGCTACCGGTTTTCACACAAAATTGAAGAATGAAATTGGCGATATAGAATGAGTGGGGCCACTGGGGAAGACACTTGTAAGCACATTATGATGACTGAAATCTATCCATCTCATCTTTTGAAGATGATGTGACACTTGGCTATCTGTTGCTCATTTGTATTTCACCATGTGAATACAGATGGCAACTGGTTAAATTGAAGACTCAAACACTTGAAAATTCTTAATACGGTGAGTTTTATGAAATCTAAGTTTATGGCAATCCGATTCACACGTTGGGGTTCGTCAGGGCAACCCAGCCCGGCTTGACTCGTGGCTTAATCGAGAGAAACAAAACGATATAATTGAAGACTCAGACGCTTGCAAATTCTAAATGTAGTGAGTTTTATGAAATCTAAGTTCATGGCAATCCGATCCATGAGTCAGGTTTGGCTAGGGCTGCCCAACTTGGCTTGACTCGTAACTTAATCGAGAGTAACAAAATGACATTATTTTATTAAAAACGATCTCATCTTTTAGAAGCTTTTAAAAGTTTATATCGAATCTTTCTCATTTGAGCCCAAAATATCATGGGCCGACCCAATTCAACCCGACTCGACGTATTGTTATCTATATTCATAGTTTGCACATTTCAAAGAGGTAATCCTTAGACAGAGACTCTGTTTTTATCTTATCTCCCAACATGAGGCTTAAGGTCATAGATAAGATGGTGAATAATGGCCTTCCATTTGGATCTCACTTTCACATCATTTTAGATTTTCATTTTTATCAATAAAAATAATATTCCAAGTTCCAACAGTCACCATCCAAATACAAAGTACACATCATCAAATAGGTAGATTGTTAAGTTTTTGTTTTCATTTTATCAACTGGACAAAATATGTATTTTAATTATTTTGATTCAATAAGTGAAGATAAAATACAAAAAAGAGAGTAAAAACGTGGGTATTCTTAATAATTTTATTTTTAAAAATATTTTTATTGTTTTTAGTTATTTTTAAATTTTTAGTATTATTTTTAATAAAATTCATTAAATAATTAGTTATTACAAAAATAACCCAAAATTTGCGTAGCGAGATTTTTATTGAGTTGTCATTATGATTATTATTATTTGAATGATTATTTTGAAGTGAGCTCAATTCGTGATTTTCGTTAGGATAATTTAGTGAAACTTTACAACAATATTTTTAGATTTTTACTACATTTTTTAAAGATTTTTATATTTGATTGAATTTTAATATACAGTATTTAATTTTTTTTTAAATTTTTAAATTTAGTGCTAAATTTTTTAATGTTTTTAATTTAGTTATTAACTTTTCAAAATTGATATACATTAGAACAGAGACACCAAATAGTACAAATAATTTTTTGGCCTAATTTATATAATTTTTAAAAAGTTAGTCATTGAAATTAGAAACTTTTAAAAAATTTACACTAAAATTGAAATTTTTTAAAACTTTAGGTACTATTTAATTTGTTATCCCTCGATAGTTTAAACCGAATAATTAGAACGAGATTTGAAAATCGATTAACTTGAACAAGACTTGAAAGTCGGCAAAAAGTTCTATTAAACTTTGAAATTTCCGTCGTTATAGTTACCTATACCTGTATTAACAACGCTTTTGTCCATCGTTCATTTCCGTTGTTAAATATCAATATCGACAGAATAATTAGATTTAGCGTCGGTTTTGTCCATTTGTATTTCATTGATTTCTTGTAGTGAGTTAGACTTCGACTTTTTAAAATTTCGAACACATTCCTAAATCATCACCATCATCATCACCCAGTTGGAAATCCCGCAATGAAACAGGGTCTGGGGAGGTCTGATAGTACGCAGCCTTACTTCTATATAGTAAAGAGGTTGTTTCTGGTGAACCCACTTGCAAATGAGACAATAGAAAAATTATGCAGATAGATAAAATTAATAAAATAGAAAAACAATACAAGACAAAAAAGGTAACACGAAAAAGTAAAAAAAAAGGATAAAAGTAGTGGTTTAATAATAACAATAATAATAATAGTGAAAAATACTAATAGAAAAGAAGATTAAAAAAAACCATTATCTTACAACAGGGACAGTATCTTCAACGGTAGGGGACAATGCAAGCATGAAAGATAGTTAAAAGACTCAATGCCCATCCAAGTACTTAGGACCAATAGGAAAAGGAAATAACTACCAACCACATGAAATAAGTATGTATATAAAATTATAAGAAATACCTAAATAAATAAGATATAATTAAGAAATATACCTGATAATGGCCAATCCTACAAATACCTGCTAATTTGTCGACTGAAATGAAAGAATAGCTCCAAAAAACCCCACTTTTCTGACAAAATGTAGAGCACGTCCATTTTTAAATACTAACAGTCAATGACGTGAATTTCGTTTCGTTTCGGATGGTTCCGGCCAGAACGTACCGTACCGATCGGAATTCGGAACGGAATCGACCACCATGGTACCGGCCTAAAATACTGGCCGGTACCGGTGGTTTCCGGCCAATACCGCCAGTACCGGAAGGTACCGGACAATACCGCAAAAAATCAAAAACTTTAAGGACTTGTTTGCAATTTTAAGAAAACTAACCCTAAATCCCTAATTTTTCTCCCCAAACCCGACTTCTTCTTCTTCTT
>JANVCL010000003.1:31252689-31264984 GCA_026546855.1 Erythroxylum incrassatum | reverse complement strand
CTGCTTTGTTGTGGAATATTTGGAAGCAAAGGTGCAAGGTGGTGTTTAAACAGGGAAAGGCAGATCCGAAGAGGTGTATTGAGAACAACTATGGTTTGTTGACTGCAAGTAGATATCCAAGGCTGTCGGCTGGTATGCATAGGGTGCAACTTAAGCAGGAACATTGGATTAAGCCTGCTGTAGGTCTTTTGAAATTGAATTGTGATGGATCTTTTAAAAATGGGGATGTAGGTTGGGCTGTTGTCCTTCAGAATGATGAAGGCCTTGTTGTTGATGGTCTTGTTTCAGATTGGAAAGCAGGATCCGCTTTAGAGGTTGAAGCTAGAGCTATGTGGGAAGGAGTGAAACTCCTGGAGCAAAAAGGCTATCATAATGTACAGCTTGAGATGGATTCACACACTCTTTATATTGAAATTCTTAAGAATAAAGGGAATGGAAAATGGAGAATTTTTTCATAAATTTTCGATATATTGTACAGGTTGCAACATTTACAAGGTATTGATTTAGTTCTCATTTCTCGCGAAGCTAACAGAGCAGCTGATTGGTTAGCTAAGCAAGCTCGTAAGAAGATGAGCTTGGGTAATTTGGTCTTAGCACCTCCATCTTCGTTGGTTAGCATTTTGAGCCAAGATGGATTCCCAGCTCCTCCATATGAGTTGACGAGATGCAGTGATATGCTAGAGATACTATAGAGATTAGTTCTCCTTTGTGTATTGCTGTTTCTTTTCTGTTGTATATTGAACTTGTGTACATCGTTTCTTAGTAATGGAGTTTTTCTTTTTGACAAAAAAAAAATCAGTCAATATCGGTTTACTTTTCCATCATATTTTTAAAACAATATATGTCTTATGTATATGTTGGACTTGCTCTTTAAGGTAAATGTCCTGCCGCCCAACGGCCTTATATTGTGCAGGACATTTACCTTAAAGAGCAAGTCCAACATATACATAAGACCAAGTTCTGTTTTTCAGTTGCCATTTCTTCATCATAATCATACTACATTAGCCGGCTGCAACCTCAATTACCAGTTTCTTGTCTTTATGTTCTTGTACTCTACGATGTTCGTCTCCAACTCTTCACACATCCGTTGAAGATACGATATATATATATCATATGCAATTTTATGTAAATTTATTATCACTCGTGCGGGATGAATTTCTCTATTCTTGTTTTCGTGTACCACATGAATAGATGGATAGTTTCGGATATAGGATGACACATAAAAATAGGAACAATTACCCTATACTTAATTTGTGTAGGAATAAAATTTTACTCTTGGTTCAAAGTAAATGGATTTGATTTTAGTTAATAATTTAAAATAATTATAATAAATTATTAATTTAAATCGGACTTAATTAGTTCAATTTATATTTAAGTGTTACCAGTATTTGATAATTGAACTGAAACTTAAAAGAAAGAGATTTTTATAAAATTAAAAATTCAAATAATATCTCATTTTGTTAATACACACGACAACTATATGTTGTTTTAGATTATATAATTATTAATCTATGTTTAATTTAATTAGTTCAATTAAAATTAAGTGTTATGTTAAATCATAATCTTCACGTCACATATATTTTGTTATTATTTTAAATTTAAATTTATTGAATTAAAAATTATAAAAATAGTTTTAAATGAATTTTTTTAATACTGTGATATTTTTATAACATTTTAACTCACATAATTATTATATCATTTGACTTTTTTATGTATTTTAATATTTATTTTTGATATTAGGTTTACTTATAATATAATTCATACAAAATATTTAGTTAGATATATTGCATTTATGTTTTGTATAGTTTAAAATTATATAATAATTAATGTATTGTGCTTTGTATATTGTTTAATATATTTTAAATAATTTTGATATGCATAAATAATTTTATTATCAAATAAAATATAGTTAAAATTAAAAATACTTTTTATTTTTATGCTGCTAAACAGTCTATTGTATGAAATTCTTTTTAAAAAATCCTTTTTTAAATAACAGTCAAACAACGCTTCTTAAAAAAGTTTTTCTCAGAAAAGATCTACAAAATAAAATTTATACTAACAAAAACTTCACTGATACAAGCCCAATCAAACAAAGGCTAAATATTATTTGATTGATGATGTTTATGTCACGGGTATTTTTTAATTATTTTTCAACTGAGAAAAAGAGTTTTTCTATAAAATAAAAAATAAAACTTTTAAATTCACACTACAGCTGTATGTCTTTTTAACTTATATATACATATGTCTGGTGGGTAGACTTTTGGATCGTCGGGCTTATTCTTAGGACGTAATTAAGTAATCTCATACTTGGAGGTTTGTTGAATTTGTATGAATATATCAAATATGACAGTCGAAGAATCATCATCACCATGCGCCGCCACCACCGTCACCGCGGTGGAGGAGCAAAACGCCGTTGAAGTTCCACCAACATTCCATAAGAATAGTGGGTTTGATTCAGGCACTGGGATTTACCATTCGCTTCTACAACTCGGTGACAAATTCCAGATCCCTGACAAGCACGAGCTAAACATAGCAGAATACGTGCTGTCCCATTTCTGCTACTCCGATGATCAGTCGAGAGTTGCACTCGTTGACTCGGCGACTAACCAAGTTCTCACCTACTCAGAACTCCGTCGATTGGTTCACAATCTCGCTTCAGTGTTTTACCATGTTATTGGTATCAGGAAAGGTGATGTAGTGTTCGTTTTATCACCAAACTCGATTTTGTACCCGATCATCTGCCTCTCCATATTTGCTATAGGTGCAATCCTGAGTCCGGGGACCCCAGTTAGCACCGAGTCAGAAATAGACAAACAATTGCGTGAGTCCAATCCTAAACTTCTCATCATAGCACCCGAAGAGCAACACAAGTTGGCAGGAATTGGAATCCAAGTTCTGCTAACTACTCGGACATCTAACGAGGATGTTTTATGCGTTGAGAAGTTGATCGAATCCTGTAATCGTCCACTTGAATTGCCGGAGACCCAGTTGACTCAATCCGACATTGGAGCTATCCTCTACTCTTCAGGTACCGCAGGAGCAAGTAAAGGTGTGATACTAACGCATGCAAATATTATAGCAAACATAACCATACTCAAGTGGTTAGTTCATGCAACCTCGTCTCAGGAAGATGTGTTCTTGTGCTTCATTCCTATGTTCCATGTGTATGGACTTACGTTTTTCGGGTTAGGACTGTTCACAGCAGGTGTAACTTCTGTGATCATGCAAAAATTTGACTTTCAGGCTATGCTTAATGCAATTGAAACGTATCAGGTTAATCACATACCTGCAGTGCCTCCAGTGATACTTGGGCTAGTGAAATGTGCTGGGAAGTTGAATTGCAACTTGTCTTCATTAAGGAGGATTGGCTCTGGAGCTGCTCCTTTGAGCAAGAAGTTGGCTGAGGAGTTCAGGGAGAGTTTTCCTTGGGTGGAGCTCAGACCAGGATACGGGTTAACGGAAACGTCCGGATCAACGGCCTTTTTCGTGTCGAATCGGCAAGCTGAAGCTCATCCTGCTTCATGTGGAATGCTGTTGCCAGGTTTTTGTGCTAAAGTGGCAGATATTGAAACTGGATTGGCTTTGCCACCCTGTGAAAAAGGAGAACTGTGGATTAAAAGTCCTACTGTTATGAAAGAGTACTTGGAAAATGAAGAAGCAACAGAATCAACGCTTGATTCTGAAGGCTGGCTAAGATCTGGTGATCTGGGCTTCTTTGATGAAGATGGATTTCTTCATATTATTGACAGAATGAAGGAGCTGATCAAGTACAATGGATTCCAGGTACTGTCCCTCAACAATTTTGCACCTTCTTTCAAGTTTTCCGTGAAGAACTCGTGAACTAAAACTGCAAATCATGTAGTACTGAATCTACTGATAAAATCAAGAGTCAGGAACTTTGTTACAGGTTGCTCCAGCAGAACTTGAAGCCATACTTCTGAGTCATCCACAAGTACTTGATGCAGCTGTTATACCGTAAAAAATCACTCACCTGTCACCTTCACATCTCTGCTATTATGACCCTATTCTCTCTGTTTCTGAAACGAATAGATTTTGCAGTGTGGAAGACGAAGAAACAGGACAGATGCCAATGGCGTACGTGGTGAAAGCACCAGGATCTACACTCACTGAACTGCAAGTTATACAATTTGTTGCCTGCCAGGTGCTCCTCTTCTCTTTATTTGCTTCGATTTAACTTCATCTAATCTGGATTCTAAAATTTTTATGTATCTCAGGTTTCTCCGTACAAGAAAGTAAGAAGAGTGGGCTTCATCAGTTCCATTCCAAGGTCAGCTGCAGGGAAAATCCAGAGAAAGCTGCTTGCTTTACACACCCAACAGCAACTTACCTCCAAAATGTAGCTTCTGTCTAGTAAGCTAAAGTAATACATAAGTAAAATAAATCATGATGCCTATCAGCAATAAAGCTGTTATTAAATAAAAAAATATTTGTATTATTTATAATAAGATTGACTATATATAATTACCAATGATTAATTACAAAACATTTGAAAATCATCTTCATGATTTCCCCCAATTCAACCTATTGTTATCTTTTAGTTTTGAATCAACAATGTCTTTTGAATAGGAATGGCAAATTGGGTTGGACTTCGGAAGTCCGCCCTAGCCCGAAGAGATTCACCAAAACATCAAAACAAGGTCACGAACTTTGGACCACCTAACCTTTCGAATTGGGTTTGAATTAGAAAAAATTCCGTCCAATCTAATCAACTACGATCTTTATGAACATCTAATACGTGCGGTTAATATTGACAACAACAACAATAATAATATTCGTTGAGACGTGAGATTTGAAGAAATCTAATAATACACAATCTTACCCCTAATATAGTTGATTTCTCATTATTAATCAAATTTAAAATATTTCTTAAATCCAAACACCTAAATCTGATGGGTCGAATTAATTGATTGACTTCAGGTCAAACTAAACCGAGATTAGGCTTTTTCCAAATCTATACTACCTTGTTTGGACAAGAATATGACTTTCGACAATTTAGTTGGCTGGAGATTATTAGTTGCAGATCTTCAAAAATCAACGAGTGTTTCAACAGTAACTCTCCAAATTTATGTAAAGGGATCCAACTCGAAAGGGAAAAAAGAAAAGAGAAGTTACAACCGTATCAAGAAATGACAAAAGGTTAATCCTAACGTTCGATAACTTGAGAACCCTAGTCCAATTTCTTTTCCCACAAACACACTTGTACTATGTGAACAATGTCCTATAGCAAGCTCTCTTCTTCACTCCCTCTTTGTCTGTCTCCTTCGTCTTGCTCTTTATCACAGCCTGCTTTTGAGTTGTTTAATACTTATCTTTCAGGAACTTTAAGTGCACAGCTTCCAAATTTGTGATCAGTAACAAGAAAATATCTGAAAAAAACTCGAAAACTAATCTGTTCCCCTCTGAGACGCGTAAGCCACCTTCTGCATGATCATGCCCTCAGCAGCACGGACAGATCTCTGCGACCCGGTGATTGTCACTTTCCTGCCAATCAAGATGAAAGCGAGTTGCATTAAAAGTTTCCGTCACCTGGCAAAGTCACACCATATTTGTGTTCTGCAGATTTACAAGTGTAGGATCTGGATTCATACCTATCGGTGGTTCCGGACAGGAAATCACCTCTATCGGATATTTTTATCCTCGCCCCACTAACCTGTCAAATCAAAGTTCCACATTTCAGTGTGTAAATAACATTACCAAATCCCTGCACCAAGGGTGGAGTTTGATATACTGAATCTTTTCTACAATCTCCACGGCAATACCAACCATGAACCGCATGACTATCTTAGCAAAGCAAGGAAAAGAAAATGAAGAGAGGAAAAAGCTCATAAGTCCTCTGATTCTTAAGAGAGATGGCTAATTATATTAAACTAAAAGTTCGAGAGAAATGACAATTGATCTCATTATATTTTTTATCATACAGATTATTCAGAAGTCTTGAAACGACTGGTGGAGATCAATTTCATTAATATGTTTTTGACAAACTGTTTAGGTGTAACTCCACCATACCTGACTGATTTCCAAGATGTTCCTTCCACTGCGACCAACAACTAGCCCAATATGTTCATCTGCAACACCAATTGTCACTGAGTTTGTATGATCCTCCTGAAAATACCAAAATGCCTTCTATCAATAACAATCAACTAACAGCAAACTACAATAGGTTAATGTTTCCCCAAAACTAAGTCAACCATGTAGAAAAAATAGCAGAAATGCAGGGAATGCTGTTCCGGTTAAGCATCAAGGAAACGGATGAAACCTTGTTATTCTGAAACTTCACTCCAGTCCCGTTTGGTGCGTAGCCCATTGTGTTGTATGCTGCTGTTGCAACAGAAGGAAGCACATATGTACATGGAATACCGTGAAAACCAGAGAAGTAAACACCTAAAATTTCAAGTTAAAGATATCTCAACATAAAATAAATTTAAGGGGAAGCACCACATATCACACAGATAACAACCCAAGACGGTTGAGCGAGTCTATGCATAAGAAATGTACATTAATGAACAGAACAATCTCAGAAAATGATTTCAAGATTAGCAGTTTTAGAAACACTTTCTCATATTTATCGTCCATTGCACTTCATACAAAGACAAATTAATTAGGCAACTAGATCACCAAAACACCCATGAGCATATTTCAACATTTTTTAAAGAAAAAGCTGGGCAGGTTACTTTGCCTACAATGAATTCGTGCCATTACTTCAACTAAACTCATGGTCGCAACTCGCTTCATGTAAAACAGTACTTTGCCTGTAATGAATTTGTACCATTACTTCGACTGAACTCATTATTCACATAAATACTTGTTATCATCTTTTTAGTGATTCAAGTACGTTCCAACCTCCCACCCCCACCACAATCTTATTATATAATATTATCAATGAAAGACCAAGAAGTCACTGGTACCGGAAGCAAAAGCAAATTTGAATCAAGTCAAGCTGCAATAGTTGTGAAATCAAGAAAAAAGAAAAAAAAACACTGTTCTTTTGATAACTTCATACAATAATACATATGAGATATATCACAACACCTCTAAACCATATGCAAATACAAATATTACGCAAATATAAGCATAGCTGTTTATATATAGTCCATCCCACTTTTTTCTCATTCCAGTTTTATTATGGACAGAGCATATTATGATCTACCAAAATTTTGATCAAATTAGATATTTGTAATTTATGACATGGAATTTATATAAACTCATAATTTGTGTTATGACTGAAATTGAGAGTGTGAATTTTCTCTTTTTAGAAAAATCAATGCTGATTCCTTTATTTATGTATCAATTCTAATTTTCTTACATGATTAGCAAAAGAAATTTTTTGTTTCAAACTCAAATACAAGAATTCATGAATTCATAGTCAATAGTTAAATAGGACCAATTTGCACTGATTTTTACTTGTCGCTAAAAGTTCGTATTTCGGTTTTCATTTCAATAGAAAGGAGAAAAAGTTGGCATAGTATATGTTTTGAGATACTATAAAAAATGAAATAAAGAGAGAAGTCCAAATTTAGGAAAAGATTATGAAAAATAGTATTCAAGCTCCAAGTAAAACAAACAGTTTCGTGGCCCCTAAAATAGGGAAGGGGTTTCATCTGTGACCAAAAAAAAAAAAAGACACTACATTCTACAGTTAAAAACTCACCCAAAATAGTGTTGAACCTTTTCTATGAGGGACTAAAAGACAGGCTCAAAACAAAAGACTCTAAAAAAAATATATAACTAAAAATATTATTAGGTCATAAAACTTTTTGCAATTAGATCAAAACTGGAGCAGGATCAGAACTAATCACTAACAAGATAAACAGTTAACCATTCACCAAATAATTTATGAAAGCAAAGTGAAAAGATGTTGAAGCCGCAAGAGGACTTGTAGAGATCAATACAAATTGCTAGTTTGTTGTGGGGTACTGGCAGAGACGTACCTGAATAAGAAAAAGGGGCATTCATAGCCTGCGTATAATGAGGATCTTCACTTAACTTGGACAAAATTAAGTCAATAGCTTGCATCTGCTCCTCTAAAGTTCCCGCCACTGTCACCACCCTATCATTTAAGCCGTAAAAGTTCTTATCCATTGGAGATATCTTGATGCTAGCTTGTGATTCTTCAATAAATGACCTAAATTAATGCAAAACAGTATGTCAGAAATGTTGTTTGCTCCCTGTGTTTTGGTTTGAAGCACTTGCATTTGTTTGCAGGTGACCTTGCAATAAACATAAATCAGGAATGGCAATTCAACCACATGGTGTGGATGGATTTCTCTACAAACATATATACCAATATGTGTTATGTCCATACACGAACAAGCAGCAACTATGATGAGAAACATGAATCAGTATCACCAGGTATATACTTGACTCTAGAATTAGCTAATGCATTCTTTCCTACGGGCATAAAACCAAAGATTGAGAATGCCTCAAAAGAGAGGGAAGCTAATCCTTCATCACCAGAGAACCTGCATGTATATGAAACAAGCGTTCCCAGAAATTGTTTTGTAATCTGTACTCCAAGTAAGCTAGCCTACTATACCGTCCAAGAGAACTAAAGGCTAGTTTTGAAACCAAAAATTATAAGAAAAACTTGTTGGACGGACCTGACATTAGAATAAATGATAATACTGTCCATACTATTATCAGGTAAAACTGAAGCACATGTGACTACTCGAGGCAAAAATCAACTGCTTTCTCAATATTTCACATCTTTTAAGTTTTCAAGCTACAAAAACTAGAAATGTTTTACGAAGCAGAATGTGACAGAATTATTCATACTTTATGATGGCCCCTCCCTTTCCAATAATGCTGCCACAAGAGTTATTGGGAACAATTAATCTCACTTTCATCCTTGGGTCCGCATCATGACCATCTTCAGTATGAAGCTGACAAACAAGATATCAAATAGTGAATTAACTTAAACTAACATAAGCTTAACAAATCCTACACAAAATTTGTACCTCACTGAGCAACTTAGCAAGAACGAGTTCCACTGCCTTCAATACATCGTCAATTAAACCGGATATCCCAATTATTCTATCAGATGTCCCCGGAAAAAATTCATAATTGCGGGACAACTGAATTCTTGCTCCAGATTGGGATTGGAATTCAGTAATTGTAGCACCACCCTTTCCAATAACAGAACCAGCTGCAGCATTTGACACCAGAAACCTTATATATGTTGGCTTCTCCATATTATCTGACAGAAGAAGAAAGTATGTTAGAGGATAAAAGATTAGCATATAAAAATAGAAGAAACTGAAGTCATATACACAATTTAAATCCATGTTGTATACTCGGCAAATAGAATTAAGCTACCTGATGTTTTTTCTTCAGTTAATCTACACGTTTGGGTATTGTAAATAAAAATTAACGAAAGGGCGAATATGAATTCAACCCAAAGAAAAACCAAAATCCAAACAGCAAATGTGATGAGGAGTTGTGAAATCGGGAAAAGTTAATAATAATAAATCACCACCACATGCACCAAACTCTAATTACTTTGAGGCACCCGCATTTTCAATGTTCCTAACAACAGATTAGATTTTCCCAGTAACCAAAAACAATAGAAAATAAGCCACTTCTCTCCATTACTTCGCCCCACATCTCTCCTTAACTAAACAGACTAAGTTAGCGTTTAGGGTTTCAAGTCGAACGAAAACTATCAGATGCAGGTCACTAAAGACAACTAAAACACCCTCAACACGTACCGTCACAATTATCTACAGAATGCAGTCAAAATTCAACACGCTGCATAAACAAACCGACTCAAAAGTCAAAACGAAACCGTCAGCGACGAGATCAGATCAGATTACCTGACGTCGGAGACTTAGGCGGCGGCGGAGATCTGTTCCGATGCGGCTCCGGCGACGACAAGTAAGACGACTCCGTCGATTCCATTTCCTTATCTACACACGAAAGATAAGTAACCGTCAATCACACAGATACACAGAACCCAAACAAAGTCATAAAACTCGCAATGTCCATTGAGAGAAAGACACACGCACGATACCTGTTTTAGCAGTGATTTACTGCAACTTCAATGTACTCTGAATCTGTGTGTCCATGATCCATTCTTCTTATAACTTCCTTCGTGCCCTTTTTTTATTTTATGTTTCTGTGTTTTCAAATGACTTAAATTAGTGGAGTACATGTACGTGAGTTGATTAACCAATTACTCATTCAACATTTTATAGATACATGGTTAGTGCCTAACATCATGATCTACCAAGTCAATATAAAATTATTAGCTCATATAAGATATGCAATTGGAATTCATACTCGTAGAATTCAATCCAAATTTGAAACTTAATTAATTTAAATTCGATCTATTAACTTTAAGTCGGGTTGAATTAAATGTGATGAGTCAAACCTGTTGTTGTCGATCTGGCTCAACCCGACCTCCTTCTCTAAAACATGGCTTGAGTTCGATCCAAATCCAAATTTAAATTTGCTTAAATAGATCAAAACGCTATCTATTTGAGGAAAAATTTTCCAAAACGAAATTGTCTTAGTCTTAAAAGTTTAAGACCAAAATGACATCTCTTTCTGTCGTTTTACATTAAATTTGTGGACCATTTAAACTAGTAAATCGGCCTCATACTAATTGTTTAGACCTAAACCTAATTTAAACCTCGATTATTCGATCCTTATTCGCTAACTCGAGCTTATTCCAATACATCTTGCCATTTATGACTGTATATATTTTTGCATTAAAATTTATTATGCTAAAATTTAAATTTATTTAAGCATATATATTTTAAAGTTTTTTATTAAATTTCCATTAAATATAAAGTCTATCAATTCTTATATATTTTTTATATATAACAACAAAATATAAAAAAATCTGAACCAAAAAATTAGAAGAATAGATCATATATTCTAATTAACCAGCTCTTATCTATTTCATTAAATTTCATTCACACATTTACGTAGAATCCACGTAAACGGTATTCCAACCCGAAGATTGGGAAAGTAACAAGTGGAAACATGGGACAACCAAGCCGTAATGTTCCTACTTTTTGTTTGCTTCTGTAGTTTATCAGTACCATGTTACACTTGTATTTTGTTTCCTTCTCTTTGATTGTCTTGTTAATGCTTTAGAATCCTTAGACACTCATTTTAATACTTGCTAAAATAAAAGAATATATACAGTGAAATCTAATTATTAATTTTAAAAAAAGTCACGGTTACTATATTGGTATATGAATTCCGGTTTAAGGTCCAAACTTGATTTGACTCACTACTATTATTAATTTTTTTAAAATTAGATTAAAAGTTAAACCGATAAAATATAAAATTTAAAGTATAAAAGATTTAACCGGTATTAGATTGTGATAAAATCAATTTAATATTAAAATATTTTAAAAATTAAAAATTAGATTGAAAAAAATGTTGTTAATGATTGGAATTTTTTAAAGTTTAATTAAAAAGGAATAATTAAATAAAAATTAATTAATTTATTTTAGTTTCTAAAATTAATTAGCTTATAAAAATTGACCGATTAATTAATAAAATGATCAACTGATAACAACAAGAGTTTTTATAAAGTAAATAAAACTAAAAAAATAAAAACTGAACCAAAAAATTTGTAAGGTCAAGATTTTAAAAATGAAACCGCTCGAATTAGTTTGGTTTTTCTAACGATAACTTCTAAATAAAAAGCATTTTAATGATATATAAATTGACAATTAAAGATTAAGATAGTTAACAAAAAATAAATATTATACGTGTTTTATTAATTATATTACTAATTTTAAACAATACGAATCTCATTTAAAATAAACAGGTTGATATTTTATGATATATAAAATTAAAATAATCATAATATTCCCTTTTACATTTTAGCTCTTCTTCTTCGTAAATTCAAAATCTTTAATTTTATTTATTCTTTAATTGGATTTATATAATCTAATATTGGTTGAATTTTTTAAACTTTAAATTATCTTGTCGGTTTAACTTCCGATCTAGTTTTTAAAATATTAGTTATTATATTAAAAAGAAGTAAGACTTTCAGCCACTGTTTTAAAAACCGGACCGGATCGACCGGTTCGACCGGTGACCGGTCGGCTATCCGATCCGGTTCACCTCTAAAAATCAGTTCTCAACTGAACCAGTGAGAACCAGTCAAAACCAGTCAATTGATCGGTTGAACCGATCTGGTTCGACCGGTCAAACCACTAGTTCAATAATTTTTTATTTTATTTTTATTTTTTGTATTTTTAATATTATTAATATTATATATAATTAAATATAATTATTGCATAATTATGACGTCACA
>JANVCL010000003.1:31236885-31252589 GCA_026546855.1 Erythroxylum incrassatum | reverse complement strand
TTCCTACTTTTTGTTTGCTTCTGTAGTTTATCAGTACCATGTTACACTTGTATTTTGTTTCCTTCTCTTTGATTGTCATGTTAATGCTTTAGAATCCTTAGACACTCATTTTAATACTTGCTAAAATAAAAGAATGTATACAATGAAATCTAATTATTAATTTTAAAAAAAGAGTCATGGTTATTATATTGGTATATGAATTTTGGTTTAAGTGTCCGAACCTTATGACACACTACTATTATTAATGTTTTAAATATTATATCAAAAATTAAGCCGATAAAATAAAAAATTAAAGTATAAAAGGTTTAATAGGTATTTGACTGTAATAAAATCAGTTAAAATTTGAAAAAAGAAAATAAAAAATAAAAAATTTGTTTGAAAATTTTTGTTTTTATTGATCGGAATTTTTTAAAGATTAATTAAAAAGGAATAATTAAATAAAATTTAATTGATTTATTTTGATTTCTAAAATTAATTAGGTTATAAAAATTGACCAATTAATTAATAAAATGATCAACTGTTAATAACAAGAGTTTTAATAAAGTAAATAAAACTCAAAAACTAAAAACTGAACCAAAAAAATTGTAAATTCAAGATTTTAAAAATCAAACAGATCAAATTAGTTTGGTTTTTTTGACAATAACTTCTAAATAAAAAGCATTTTAATGGTATAGAAATTGACAATTAAAGATTAAGATAGTTAACAAAAAATAAATATTATAAGTGTTTGATTAATTATATGACTAATTTTAAACAATATGAATCTCATTTAAAATAGACAGGTTGATATTTTATGATATATAAAATTAAAATAATCATAATATTCCCTTTTACATTTTAGCTTTTCTTCTTCATAAATTTAAAATCTTTAATTTTATTTATTCTTTAATCGACTTTATATAATCTAATATTGGTTGAATTTTTTAAACTTTAAATTATCTTGTCGGTATAACTTCCGATCCAATTTTTAAAATATTAGTTATTATATTAAAAAGAAGTAAGACTTCCAGCCACTATTTTAAAAACCGGATCGAACCAGCCGGTCCGACCGGTTCAATCAATGATCGGTCGATTATCCGGTCCGGTTCACTCCTAAAAATCAGTTCTTAATTGAATCAGTCAAAATCAATCAATTTACCGGTCCGACCACTGGTTCAATAATTTTTTATTTTATTTTTATTTTTGTATTTTTAATATTATTAATATTATATATAATTAAATATAATTATTGCATAATTATGATGTCACACCGGTTCAACCGGTAGGGTCAAACTGGTAATCAGTAAGACCTCTGATTCGACGGTCGGTCCGAGTTTCAAAACATTGCTTCTAACATTTGAGAGGAACACTAAATGAAGCTATCAAAGAATGCAGATGGCTATAGATCCAATTTCATATGTACACTGGTATGATAAAAATGAGTAGTGCTCTTAACCAAACTAAGAATCTCACAAAGTGTTGAACATGACTTTATATCCACTCAAGATACCAAAACAATCCATATCTAGACATGACCTAATACAAAGTTCAATTAATTGAACTTATTTTGTTACTTCATTCTCACGTCTTTGTGCTAACTTTATGAATTGATAAAGCCCGAGTTTATAATTATACTCTTTTCATAACTCGAGTAATGATTCTATACATTGAGGATGAGTGTCTCGTGATTTTAGGTACGAATATTTGATTATTTATTTATAATTATATTATTTATCTAAATTTAACCAAAAATTCTTAAAATAGAATAACAATGTCTCATTATTTATAATAATGAAAAAATATAAAGTGTTTTAAAACATATTCACTTAAATGGGATTAGTGCTACTTTTTAGTTTATATTGAATAGTTTGTGTTTTTTTGTATAAAATATAAATTTGGAGATTAATTGATATAATACCTATAATTCATAAATTTGGTGACAATTTTTAAAATATTGTTTTTTTTCTTAACATATACATAAGAACTCTTATTTAGATAAAATTTAGAAATAGATCCTTAAGGTTTATTATATATTATAAATAAAACCTTATCATAATTATATTAAAAATAATTTGATAATGATACAATTTTTATTTAAAATGTTTTTTTGTGATCGAATAATAATTTGAAGGAATTATTAATATAAAAATTAGTAATTTATTTATTTTTAAATTTAATAATATATTCACACTTTTAGTGAAATATTTTTATAATTATCGGTAGACTATAATTTGATTGGTCTTTCATATAAAACGTAGTCGTACAGCATAAAACCCCAAGTCTAGACCCAGCGACGCAACGAGCAAACCCGCGAAACCCGAAACAATGAAACCCGAAAAAGAGTTTTCAAATTTCAAAATCCGTTGCTAAGAAGAAAACGCATCTCATACCGTCCATTCCCATCTTTAAAATGTATCCGTCCACGTCAGCAATCCGCATCTTCAATACATCAACCAATCCCGTCTCGTTCCAATCCTGTATATAAACTAAACCGGACACCTTCAGCCTAGCAACTTACACATTTGAGCTCTAAATCTTTCGCTCTTTTTTAAGAACCCTAGAATTCACGATGGCGCCAAAGGCAGACAAAAAGCCAGCGGAGAAGAAGCCGGCGACGGCAGATAAAGCTCCGGCTGAGAAGAAGCCGGCGACGGCAGATAAAGCTCCGGCTGAGAAGAAGCCGAGAGCGGAGAAGAAGCTCCCAAAGGAAGGATCTGTGGACAAGAAGAAGAAGAAGGCGAAGAAGAGCGTAGAGACATACAAGATCTATATCTTCAAGGTGTTGAAGCAGGTGCACCCTGATATTGGTATATCTAGCAAGGCAATGGGGATCATGAACAGCTTCATCAACGACATATTCGAGAAGCTAGCTCAGGAGGCTTCGAGACTCGCTAGGTACAACAAGAAGCCTACCATCACATCTCGAGAGATCCAGACCGCTGTCAGGTTGGTGCTGCCCGGAGAGCTCGCGAAGCACGCCGTTTCTGAGGGTACTAAGGCAGTTACGAAGTTCACTAGCTCTTAGGGTTAGGGTTTTATTTGTTAATCTAGTTTCCCAATTCCCAGGTTAGTTTGAGTGTTTGCAGGTGAATTCTCAAGTCTTGATTAGAGATTCTGATTTCATGTAAAGGGCTTACCTCTTGAATTCAATTGAACTTACTTCTCATTCGGTACCTTATTGAATGATCTTTTCTTTGTTTATTTCACCAATAATTATGCATACTTGCAAGTTCTGGGATTACAAAAAGAGAATTTTTATCAAATATTTTATTTACGGAATGAATGAAGAATAGAAGTGACATTTGTTGTTCTAATTATACATTTGAAGGACATACAGAAGATATAATCAGAAAAATAAGGACACCTCTTAGTGTAGGAGCGGAAGAAGCTTTCTTTTCAATCCAAAGGAACTTCATATCTTCAATACCCTTCAAATTATCCTGTATGGTTGAATATATTTTATCTTGATTACACTATGGAGTATGCTCTGATCACTTCCACAATTGGTGCACGACACAGTGGACATTTTCCTCCACCTCTAACCAATTCATTTGCACATTTTGAACAAGTGCACATGTGACCACATCTGAGAAAAGATAGCAATGTTAGAATGAGGAGATAGGAATAAGGATGGCAATAGCCTGGTTAGGGCTGGTTAAAGACCAAAATGTTGTCATTTTGCCAAACTGGCTTGAGCCGGCTGATCTGCAAGCTCAATCTCGAAACCTGTTTCGCAAAATGACAACATTTTGGTCTAGGCCAGCGCCAGGCTGACAACTTGGTCTGGTTTGTTAACTTTGAGTTGGGCTGGTTTTATGGAAACTAGATAGGAAGTACAAAGCAAGATACCTGTACAACAGAGAATCTATATGACTATCACAACAAACACAGCATGTCCCTTTCCTCACATGACCCCATTTAGACCCATCTTCAGATGTCTCTGCGCTCAACCCTGCAACCACAGTAATGGGTCCTTTAGTTACTACGAATTCGCATATTATCAATAGCAGTCTATAACTCTACTGTAATGATCGAGATGATCCTTTAAGGGCACAAGCCACATTGCTCAATCAGTTGCGACTTTATTACAGATATGAGGAAGGGTGAGAGAGAGAGAAGTGGCGGAACCTTTTTCACCATCTGACCGATTAAGAGCTGCGGAAACTTCCTGTCTGACAGAGCGCTGCAACTCGAGCTGCATGTCCATGCAAGATTCCAACATCCTCTGCATGTGGCCCATTGCTTGCTGTAATCTAGCCATGTCTGTTCTCAAATCATTAATCATCTCCCACTCCTGCCACATTAATAGGATACAGATTCAAAATTAACTTCAAAGTGAAGATTAGAACACAAATTGCTGAAATCTACGATCAATTTAAGGCACTGAGAAAGCTCTTGCTTTGGAAAACCAAAGGGTTGGAAGAAAAATGACATTCCAAAAGCAACGAAGATGATATAAGTTAAGAAGCCTTCATGAACGAACTAAAAAGTTATTTTGGCAGCAGTGCAAATTCAAGGCAGAAGAAACATTCCACGGAATCAGAGTACCAAATTGTCTTGCACTCATTTTTCATGAGGACACAAAATCTGGAAGAGAAATTTACTGATTCATTAATAAATAAAAGGATATTTCAGGTTAGAGAAGATGACACACAAGTTCAGAGCGTTGCATGCTATGTCGATGCCATGTATTGTGATGCAAATCCTGGTGCCAAAGTGGTTGGGGTGGTGGAACTGGGGGAGAGGGCAGAACCAACGAAGGCCTGTTCAAGGCATTACGCTGGCCTTCAGTTTGTTCATCTCTCTGCTGTTCCTCATCAAACTCAGGTGAAACGGGATCTGGTGCTGGCAAGTTTCTGTGCAGATCCCAATCGATGGGAGCACGGCCTTGCCTTTCTACATATGACTGTATCAGTTGGTCCAGACTTTCACGGAAACCACTGCGAAGTAGATTTGATACACTTCTCCTACAAGATGAAAAGAAATTCAGTCATCTGAATCTCAGAATACAAATTTATGGCATTAAATATTACATCAAGGCAAAGACTAGCTTGAATTATATAGTTGTTTTTAAAAAATCCATATAACTAATTCTAGCTTTTGATAATACCTGCTCAAAAGTTCTCTAAGCTCCATACTGTAGACATTATCATCATCAGGTGGATGAAATCTATTCAATCTTCTCATGAAAGAACGGCGAGTTCTAGGGGGATCAGAAGGCCCATCTGTCCAATTTTCAACAGGTTCTCGTGAACCATCCTCATGCCAAGCTCTCTGGGCCTCCAATGGATGGCCATGTTCATTACGCACATCTCTAGGTGTTTCTTGGGGCCAATCATTGAGTGAGGACTGTTGCCTACTTACATCCATAGGCTCTGCATTATCCACCTCCCAGTCATTTGGCTGACTGAGGTCTGACTGTTGCCTTTGTTGTCTCTCATCAACTGGATTTCTTTCTTGCCAACCACCCCCCAGATCACCAGATTCCTGCCAATTTATATTAACAACACCCGTCATACTTTCAGAACTGTCTGTGTGATTTGGCAACTGATGAACATCACTATCTGGATTCACGGATTGTGATTGTTCATTGTTCTGAGATCGTGTGTCCTGTGAGGTGTTTGTCTGGTCACTTCTAGAATCGTCAACATTATTGTTAGATGGTGTATCAGAATGGCTGCTCACTTGACCACGAACAATATGTTCCAACCTTGAACGGAACCCTTCCCTGGATTAGGAAAAGTGTTTTCAATTAGGACAATCAGATGACAATGCCTTTTTCACATCGCTCAACAGCTATTGGTAGATGGCTAACACTTGATCAAGCTAACTGAAAGATAAAAGCTACAGCAACCAGAACAACCAAGCTACTCGATTGTGTAAGAACTAAAAGACAACACATATATTTACGGATGTTAAAGTTGGAAAATATCTGGACTGGCTCAATGGTATCAGCAAATAAAGAAAATGAAGAAAAGGTGTCTTTAGGTAATACTTCATCCGATCACTGTTGGCAAAAACAAGGGACATATTGAGATGACATGCTTTTTTAAAAGTTTTAAACCTAGTTATGATGTTTTTGAGATATTTATCATGATGCTATGCAGTCAGGCATCCATATCTCATGTAAGCGAAAAAGCCAGCAGCAGTGTATTTACAATTGAAACGGATATGATCTGTGGAGCAAAGAGCCCTGTGCACAACCTCTCCCAAGTGACTTGGGACAATTCAGCACTAAACCATACTAGCTATGACACAAATGCAAAAATTTCACTAGATTACCTACAACCTATTTTGAAGATAAATGACACAAGTTCTCAATAACATGAATATGGTTTTGAATGTACTGGATGATGATCATTCAGAAACTCTATTCATAGATTACTGGGATAAACTTCAGCAACTGTGTTATAGAACCACCCAAATAATGGAATCACATTGCATCTTTTTCTGAATCGAATGTAGGGTTATATTCACTTGTTTAGGTAATCGCTTGAAAATAATGGCACTGCTCTGAATAAGATTTGTAGCAAGATCTACTAATGGTAAGGTCCAACAACAGTGGTGCGAAGAATATTAAAAGCACCCCAAAGATCTAATACCTTGAGTTGAAAAAACACATACCGTAAGCCAGAAACAGTGTGCCGTTGCCTTAGTTGATTTAGTTCACTAGCAGCCACAGAAGGCGGTCTCTCATCTTCAATTGTGCTGTCATTCCTCAAGAATCTACCTCTCAATAATGACTGCAATATTGAAAAAATCACTAGCAAACCTCTTCCTTATTTTCACCTTAGACCTACCCAATTGACAGGCCATACACGGAAACAGAGAGATAAAGGAATATAAACTAACCTGAATGCGGTTACGATGGGCAAAATCTGAGACAGCACGATGCTCTAACAGACCCTGAAGCTCCCTCTGTCTTTCCCTCTCAATCCTCACAAGCAAGTCAATAAGAGCTTGTCGTCCACGCAACCTCAGCATGTCCCTACGAATATGCTCAGGTTGCCCTTCATCATGGTCGGCTACAGAGCCATCACGGGTTCGATCAACTTGTTGATCAAGTCCAGCACCTTGATCTTCCCTCTGTCCTCCACGAGCTCCTCGTTGTTGACTTGTCATTTGCACCCACTCTCTGACAATTCTAACCCTCTCACGTTCTGTTTCACCAAGCCATTCTGCTCTGGGACTGCCGTTCCGTTGGGACACATTAGAGTTATGATCACTAATGCCAGTTTCCATCCAGCCTCGAACAATCTGCCTCACCCTCTCCCTCTCACTGTCACCAAGATCAGGAGATTGTTCCCTACTAGACCCATTATTATCAACATGCTCATTTTGTGCCACCATCTGCCCATGTGACCAAGGTCCAAATTCATTCTCACTCTCACTAGCATCCCCCAAACTTTCATGATTCACAGTTCCCCGGCTGTCTGATATATTTGAGCTAGATATGTTTGTATTGGACTCCACACTTCTTTGCTGCCTCAACCTCTCCCTTGCTCTATTTAACAAGTGTTCATCCTCAAGCTCCCGCCACATTCGCAAAATTGCAGAAGCCTGTGTGCTTGGCCTTTCCACTGCCCCCTGTCTCCGTGAAGTTGGTGACTGTGACTCCCTTAAAAATGAAGAATCAAGCATTGATACTGTGTGTAAGCCTGCAAGTGCCATCAACTCAGACTCACGATTCCTCCTTTCCATCGTAGTGATCATTTCTTGGGCCTGGCGAGCAGCCCATCGACTCAGTATTCGCGAGTGCCGCCGCCTTGCTGCTGATGACTCAGCCAAGTCATCCCCCTCAAGATCAGACCTACGTCTCCGCCGCACAAGATGATCACCTTCATCGTCCTCATCATCAGGATTATGAGTGGAGCTACATGATGCATATGACATACAATCATCCAAATGCCCACACATAAATTCCTCCAATCCCCGCTCGAACTCCACATGTGCATCTTCAGCAGATTCAGGCTTTTGTTGCACTTGTTGAAAGTCAGTCATTCTCACCAAAATCCCATACAATTTGACACCAAGAACACTAAAAACCACCACCTATTACTGATATAACTTCTTCAAGGTACACATAATTACTTAAAATCACTCGATGTAACTCCTAAGAAAATAAAATATAATATCAAAACATCTAATGATCCCAGTTGAATCAAATTCCCACAAAACACAAAATCCCCAAAACAAAACAACAAGGCCCTAATTGGTTGGTGATCAACAACAGTCCCAATTCATCACCTGATAACATATAGACAAGTCAAAAACCAAACAACATTATAAAGAAAATACAATTAGGCACCAAAATGGATCAAATTAAAAAACAAAAAATATGACTTGGCAATGTGAAAATAAGAATTGAAATGTACCAAAAACAAAAAAGACGTACCTATGAAACTGTGAGGATTCAAAATGTGCACATGTCCAATGCCCTTTCCCTCCTCCAATCAATCAAAACCCTAAAATTTGCTTTCGCTCAATCATCAATCGGAAAACGAAAGAAAGCAAACGTGAAAGTGTGAAGAGAAAATCTGTTTAAGAAGAAAATATAAAAACAACAGAGAGAGAGAGAGATCAGAGAATGGAATGATTTGGGAATTTATAATTAAGTGAAAGAGAGAGATTTTAGAGAGAGAATTAAAAGGAGCTTTAGAGAGAGAAAGCCTGAAAGAAAGAGAAAGAGAAAGAGAGAGGGAGAGTCGCTTTTTCTCTTTTTTTTTTTAAATCTTCTCTTTTTTTGTTAATCATTTACCATTCTTTTTATTTATTTATTTTCAGCAATTTTGAGGATGACCGACACGTAAGCAGCTCTCGTTTCACTTTACATGCCCAATTACTCTATGCCACGTCATATTTATTATATCCTTTGTATTGTCATCATTTTAATCAACATTTTTAAGGGTTCTTAAGACGACTAAAATTTATGAAAATAAATTAATGAGTTTAATTATAAAATTTTGAATTCAATAATTTTTTAGTTTAATTTTTAACTTTTCTGCTAAATTTATGTAAATAATTTTATTGCTAAAAATTGATCAATTTATTAATCAATCAGTCAATTTTTATAAAGTAATCGATTATTATAAATCACAGTAAACCAATTAATCTCTATTTATTAATCTCTTTTCAATTAAATTTAGATTAAAGATAGTCTCTTTTAATCATAATTTATTTTAATAACTCGTATTATTAAAAATATATCAATTTATTAATTAATCGGTTAATTTATTAAATTGATCATTAATTTTTATTTAACAATCTAGTTTTTAATTAAACTTCAAATTCTTCAACAGGTAAGGACAATCTCGTTTAATTATATTTTAAAATTTTTAATTTTATCTAATCTTTATTTGACGGTATAATATTGATCTTTTAAACCTTAATTTTTTTATTTTATTAGTTTAATTTTGGTTCCGTTTTTAAAATATTGGTTTAAAGCAATATCCTTTTTTTAAATGAATGGTGATAAGGCAGGAATAATTTATTGAGAGATTAGTAGGTAAGACTATTTTACCCTCTCAAATCTTTTGTGCCAGCAACTCTGACCCAATCTTGTGTCACATAAATAGATGGCTAGGATGGAGTGGCACATGATTGAGCCAGAGTTGTTGACACACAGGATCACATCCCCTATTTTCCATGTCTTTAAAATCATAGTTGGTGAGAATAATAAAATGACAAACAAGTTATTATTTATTAACGGTACAAAATGTCACATATTCTATTGTATTATATAAACTTAAACACCAAATGATCTTATTATAACATGTAGAATAGACTTTATTATGTGTTCTGGATCGTTTATAAAAGGGTTAAAAACGAAGGAAATACGAAATATCTAATTTCGGTTCTATTCGATGTTTTGAAGCAGTTTCTGAGACTAAAACGAGTTTTAATATCTCAGGACTTTCACGGAAAGTAATCATCGGCACGTGGTTAACGTTTTTCTTCAATTTTCTTAAGAAGTAGGCACTCTTAACGGATCAGAGGATCCGTATGCCTACGAATTACATAAGCAACTGAAGGAGACCTTAATTTTTATATATAACTTCTATATTAGACTTTTCCATCAGAAGCTTGATATGAGTCCGGTCTACGCTAATCGAGATCGATTTTTCTCCTAAATTTTGACCAATTAATTTAGATTATTTATTGAGCCATTTTATTATCTATATTTGGATCAAATTACGTAACTTAAGGAATAAGTTATTAAATAATCGAAAATATAATTAATAATTGTCCAATATTACGGAGAATAACAAAATTGTCTAACACTTATTATTTATTAACGGTACAAAATGTCACATATTCTATTATATTATATAGACTTAAACACCAAACGGTCTTATTATTTATTAACGGTACAAAATGTCATATAGTCTATTATATTATATAGACTTAAACACCAAATGGTCTTAAATAGAAGATATTATATAGGGTTGATCATCGGGCAACATAAGATTATACGCCACTTCAATTAAAACTCAGACACGGGGACCATCGCCATAGCTACAACTTCGATGATGAATTATAGTAATTTTCTTCATTAAATTTGACAAAATTTATCAAAATAAAATCGTATTAGTCATAATTGAGTTATAGTTTTAAATGATGTTATTTTATCTAACTAATTCACAAATCAGACCGACTTCTTTAAACTTAAATTTGATTCAAATTTTGATTAACTTGATTTTAATTTAGTAATTTCGAATTGGGTCAGATCAAGGTCTTAATTGAGTTCTGACTATAAAAATGGGAGTTAGGTTGGATCAAACTGAATAATGTCATTTTATTGAATCGACCTTTTCAAACTCAAATTAGATTCGAAACTCAATTAATTTATTTATTTTGAACTTAATCAATTTTATCAATCCTATATATTTTTATTAGTTAAAAATTCAATGTGACAGGATATCATTCTTTTAATTACCCAATATGGCCTTTTATCACTCCTACTTTTAAATAGAGATGACATATCTTGTTCGACTCGATCCGACTTAAAATTAATAGGCTCAGCTTAAGTTGGTTGTTTTTGGAATTGAGCTTTTTGTTCAAAAAAATATGGAACCCAATCAGACTCAACCCAAGACTCAAAATTATACAAAAAGATATTTTTATTTTTAAAATTAAAAAATATATTTGATCGAGCTTAACTTAGGTCATAATTTGAAGATAAAATTTTAGCCCAATCTAAATACATAAAAAGTTTATTTCATTTGAATTTTAAATAAGGTCATTTCCATTTAATAATAAATAAAAACAAATTTCATACGAAGAATTTATTTTAATATTAAAATCAAACTTAAATTTTATAAAATCTTAAAAATTAAAATGTACCTTTTATTTTTATTACAACTATTTGTCTAAAGAAAAAAATAAAAGGAGTAATTAATTCAACAATCTATTATGGTCATGAGTCATATGTATACATATGCTTTGAAATTTATACCACTTTGCATTATGCCACTTTAACTATATTAGATAAGATTCACTGTTCTCCTTTTTGTTTATACTATGAGTTGGAAAGTGACTTAGAACAAGTTAAAATCATGCAAATCAATGTTCATGTGGTTCTTTAATTGGAGAACAAGATTCTCCATTAACTTGCTTTCTCTTAAAGTTATGAGTTTTCAAATAATGTTATTATTGGTTTCAAGAAATTATAAAATTACTATGAATGAGTGTCAGTGAAAAGGAGCACCTAAATTTCACAAGCATGGCTCTGGTAATGATAAGGAACAAGATTACATTACAAAGATGGTCCACTTAGAGATAAAAATTTAAAATTATCATATAAAATTTAAATTGATTGAGTTTATTAAATTTAATTATTTGAACATATTTAAATAAAATAATTTTAATTAAAATCTTGTGTAAATTAGATTTTAATTTATAAAGGGAAAATTAATTGCTAATATAATTTATTTGAATCCAAATTCTAGCCATTAGACTGAATAATTATTTTAGTAATTTTATATTCATTAATTTAAATATTATATAATGTATAAACAATGTATAAGATTTTTAAGTATTTGAAAATAGATCAAATCGGGATCCTCATCCTTTCGATCGGTTGGCTTGACCTGTCAAGAGTCAAAGCGCTTAAAATATATTATTTTGATTTCACTTATCAAAATAACCTTACTTTCATTATGAGTTTCTTAAACTTAAAGATTAAAATGAAGTCTTTTTGAAAAGCTAAATTAATACTCCCTCTTATTCAAAATAAAAGTCGTTTTAGAGAGATGTACATTTATTTAAAAAGCTAGTGAAATATTTGATATACCTTTATTAATTGCACGTTGAACTGTCTTAAAAATGTAATCTGTGTAATTAGGATGTGAGATAAATTAAAGGGTAATTTTGGAAATAAAATTATAAACATGCATGAAAAATCATGAACGACGCGTATTTTAAATAATTAAAATCTCTCTAAAACGACTTTTATTTTAGATAGGAGAGAGTATGAAGTTATTTTAAAAAGAGAGTTTGAGTCATCCCCTAACCTCGAGCTCAACACAAAGGCCAATTAACTCAAGCTCAATCCATTAACTTTGGATAAAACCGAACCAAATTTGCCATTACTAACAACTAATCATATAACTCTCTGTAATACTTTTTATTTATGTATTTATTGTAATTTTTATTTACGTAATTATTTAATGTGTCAGCTTTACTTATTTACAATTTAATTTGTATTACCTTTTTATTGTCACATCTGTATGTAGATCTACCAAAAATAATCTCTCTACTATGTAAGGGTAACACTGTGTACTACTAGACCCTGCTTTATTGTAGGACTTCAGACTGAATATGATGATGATGAATATGATGAGAGATAATATTTTGAATTGAGTTATTTAATTTTTAAAGTTTAGATACTCAATTATAAATTTTTAAAAATCGAACGCTAGAATTTAAAAAATTTAGGCAAATTTTAATTCATTACTAATAAAATCTATACACCAAAGAACACCTCAAATTACATGCATTTCTTTTATTGATCGTTGCATCCTATTAGGAGACAAGATCATATGAAACCCAAGTGGCCTCTTAAGTTATCAACCAAAACAATTAAATGGAAGTGTAAAGACAAAAGAGGCAATAGTTGGAAAGAGAGTACAATAATTTACAAGTGTCCATTAGTATAGAGACAAAGGCATTGGGAAGAGGAACAAGAGAAGAAGAAGACATTTTAGTTATGTTAGGTGATCTATCATTCAATTTCTGCTGTCTCCAAGTAACTTGTCTCCTCTACAATAATATCATTCCCTAACTACTAGGTTTATTTAAATACCCTTATCTATAAAAAAAGAAGAAGAATGAATTATATTTTAAAGCAAAAATTATAATTTCACCTTAATATCCCATAAAAAGTTTAAATAAATTATTAATGTTATCTCTGTGACTAGTTTTACATCCTAAAAAAGGGTGCAGGTGAAATAAGTAATGATTAAAAAACTTAATCGATTTGACCGATTTAATTACGAAAATTTTGAATCAATTAATTTTTTGATTCGAATTTTTATTTTTTGGTTTGATTTACTTTAATAATCATTATTGTTAAAAACTGATCGGTTTGTTAATTAATCAGTTAATTTTAGAAATTAATCGATTTTTATAAATCATAATTAATTAATTAATTATATTTAATATGCTTCTTTTTAAAATCAATTTCAAATTTTTTGATAGGTAAGAAGTAAGGACTAACTCCTTCGATTATATTTTAAAATTTTAAAATTTATTCAAATTTTAACGGGTTTTTAAACAATCTAATACTGACGAATCTTTTTAAATTTTAAAGTTTAGGGGGCGCTTGATTCAAATTGAGTAATGTTAATAGGAATAAAAATGAATATAGTCATCATAATTATGACAATTGGTTGAAACGAATAAATGATTACCGTTAATATTGATAGTTGTTAGTTTGTTAAAAATATTGAGAAATTAAAAGTTTGTTAAAATTTTCACATCAAATTTTAATATATTTTAATTAGTTATATTTAATTGCTAAAAAGAGAAAATATAATTAATTAATTATATTTAATTATAAAAAGATTTTAGAAAAAGATGAAGGAAATGTCACTCAAAAATGATTGACATTTCTCTCATGCTTAAGGGATATGAAGCAATACCTGAAAGTTAAATATCATAATACATTAATACTGTCTTTATAATAATAATATATAACTAATTAACTATCTCTTTTTTATTCCATAGCTATTGAACCCTTCCCAAATGTATCAACCAAGTACCTTCTTAAACTTTAACTTTCGATTTAATTTTTAAAACATTTAAAATAAATATTATTTCAATTATAGTAAAGTATAACATGATATGTCCTTCATCCATTGCTATAAGTAAATTAACAGTGAATAGATGAGACTTCACAGGAATGGAGTATTTGAGAATACGTCTGAGTTACTGTTTCTGTTTTCGTCTAATACCCTATGTCTCTCTCCATTTATCCATCAATTAATATTTAATGGATGAATTGATGGAAAGGGATATAAAGTGACTGTTTTAATTGATAGATGAATGGAGAAGAGCACATAATGGTACACGAAAACTACTAGAACAAGTGAATTGATGCCTTTGAGAATAGAAGATTTTGTTAGGTTTATACTATCCCTTTACATTCTTTAACATTTTTTTAAGATACAAAAAAGAGACTTCAGGTTGGCCTACCCTAAAGAGGTATACAAAAAAGAGACTTCAGGTTGGCCTACCCTAAAGAGGTATGAAACCATTCACGTTGCAGTTCAATAGTAATGTCAGGATTTGGTACCTAATATAAAGTAGAATCCTATGTTGTTGAAAATGAGGATAAGATATGTCAAAAAACTCTTGTTCTTGTACGTTGCTCCTGTCTTGTACTGTTGCCAATGAATATGCTTCTCTGTTTTTTCAAACGAAATAACCTGTTCCGTTTACCAAACCGTTAGTTCTGTTAACATTTTGCTATTCGGTTAACATCTTTTTTGTCGATGACACGTAAACGTTCACGTGAAAAATTAACTGTTAACTAATCATTACTAGAGTAAGGTTACTTATTACAACTTAGGTCATTGCATGACTTTCTAGACCTTGAATTTCAGTAAATTTACTGAATTGTTATCGTTATTCTTTTGAAAAAAATAAAGAAATGAGTATTATAGCATTAAAATTATGGGAGTAAATTAGTAATTTTTACAAAGTTAAAATATATTAATAATATGTAAATTTTAAATAAAAAGAAAATAGGAGATTATTAGGGGTTGAAGTACCCTATTCTCGTTAGAGTGTTCCAATATTATGCCACTTAATTTGGTCCATACATTTTTATAGATCATACATAAATATGAAAATTATATTTAATAAATAAGGTAAGAATTGGTTAATTGAAACAGGCAATAAGTTCCCAATTATTAATTATTACTGTGACTTGATTTGACCAAGCTTTCTTCCTCTTTTTGGTACAACATTTAGATGAGAACAAGTCGTCTATTCTCAAGAACCCAATTCTCTCAGTAAATACAAAAGGGAACAGTTATCTACATAAATATGTGGATTAAATTTAATAGAATAAGGTAAGAGCTGGTTAATTGAAACAAATGATCAAATCTCGATTATTTTTTTCAAAATTTAAATAAGAAAAATATCTTTTTTCTAATAAATCAAGAAAGTTATTATTCAAAAATAAAGAAATAATTTTTAAACAAATAAAATCATAAATTTAA